>JAMKQA010090047.1:0-14844 GCA_024699735.1 Posidonia australis
TATTTTTGTAACTTTCTAATGGACACTATAGCAACTTTACTAAGCTTGTAATTTTTGAAGTTAAAGAAAGAAATATAATTACCGTTTATCAAAAAAAAACTCTGTGGAAATCTTGCAGCATGTTGCTGCTTCTTTTCCTAGAGTGAAGCGCTTCTTGGAGTTGTTGACATTTGATATCCTCGGCTTTATATCTGAATGATATTGCTGTGATTTTCATAAGCAGATGACTGCTATATATATTAATAACAGTTCATAGCCTGCCTGCCTGCCTGTTGCTTCAGATGGAGAACGAAGCCACATAGATGTTGACTTGCAATCATATCATCCAACCTACAATCCATATTCAATGCTTGACTTTCTTTATTTAATTTTAGTAGCGTAGTACGCTCTGCAACTGTTGTCCAAAGATTATGTCACCTTTGTCCTCCAGCTTATCACATTAACACCTACCTTTCAGTTCTCCCTCTTGGACCAACGAAACTTATGGCACACAAAAAATTGAGTATCATAACCCAGGTTAGATCATTATAAGTTCAGATTTCCGATAAACAAAAGAACAACTGAGGGTATCCGCTTACATTTACATAGAAATGCACGTCCCAATCCAACACAATGAAGGTTAGGGATACCCAGAAATAATGTCTGTACACCCGATCTGCTAGAGAGGATGGACTTTTATTCCACCCATCACAAAATTTAGACAACAATGCTCAATTGCTGTACATGGGGACTACTATATTACAATTTCTTGTGCGATTGCACCAACACCTAAAGGTTGAATTTTTTATTTTTTATTGGGAAGGTAAGGTTGAGTTGCTGAGCTCAACAATTATATCAAAGGAAAGTTAAAAAACCCATACCTGAAAGAATGCAGAAATGTGGGGAAACGAATATGATCATGGTACCAGCCGTATGCTTCAAAGGTCAAGGCCTAATAGAAATTGAGATCATCATGCCATCACTAATACCTACATATTTGAAGCTTGAAATGGCAACACCTGAAAAAAAAAGTCCAAATCAGTAGTCAGTCATCTTTGTTCTTTCATTATATAAGGTTAATAACCAGAAACAAATTGGAACCCTGAGAACTAATATTGCACTTGCAAAGAAATTGGAAACGTCAACTCTTTCTTACATGGTATATTGGTTTTCGCTTAGTGAAGTTATGATTATTATATATCATATATGAGCTAATAGGGATTATGTATCTTCTCAGAGAACTTATATTAATTAAATAACTCAGAAGAAATAAAGCAGAAGGGCAAGAAGTCATACATTTCATTGCTAGTCAAAATATGTTCTCCCACCGGTTAGAGATTTACAAGTCTGGTGCACAAAGGATGTCAGATGACTTGTTGGCAAGACTGTCTTTTAGGATAGTAATTTGTCCCTCCTTTATAAGGATGTCTTCTTCAAGTGTCTCAATCTTTTTTCTCAACGAATCAACCTCAAAATTCAGAAGCATGTCCATCTCTTTCAGCCTCTTCACCTCCTCCCACAAATGGTCTCGCTCGTTGGACACTTTCGGCAACGTATCCTTACTTACAGCCAACTCTTTTGCACATTCTTCAAAATTGTGGTTGAGTCGGTTGAAGTTCTCATCTTTTCTCATCATCTGTGATTTGTTTTGGCAAAAAATAATAGTTTGACACTATTAATATAATCACGTGAATCCCATGAAAATCCAGAAAATGGTTGAACTTCAATGATTGCCTTATTACATGCTCACCTGAAGCTCCATTTCCTTTGCCCTGTGGTTTAGACTTGAAAATTCATCCTGTAATCGTTGAATCTCCACTCTCAAAATTTCATGTCCTCTTACTGATGATGCTAACTCACTCTGAAGTTGCTCAAGTTCTAGCTCCTTAGAGCATAACTTCTCTCGCAAAACTCTGGTTAATAGAGTCTCTGCCTTTAACTCGAGTTTAATATTATCCTAGATAGATAATAAACATCAGCAATCAAGAATGTTCAAACATAATGACTAATAGTGTAAGGTATAAATCTTGGTAATTTGTCACATACGACCTACCAGGATTTAGATAAGAAACGAATTGAACACTTCCATGACAACCATTAACCCTAATCATAGGAAGAAAATGCATATTCTCTAATATGTAGATCGATAAAATCATCAAATAAACTTTTCAGATAAGGTTTTACGAAACAAACTTTTCTTAGCTATTACATGGGACCCATGGACTTCATATCTACAAATATTGATAGCACAAATAGAAAACATTTCAAGTAAAGTTGACGTATCAATTTCGAGAAAACTACAAAACATCAAAGTGAAGAGTTAAACATCAGTCCAAAATTAGCGAAGGAACATTTATCAAGTTACCTCTGTCATCTGATTTTTCCACTGCTTTGACAAACCACTTTCTGTAGGCCATGACTGGCATTCTTCATCATCTAGGTGAGATTTCTCATTCAACACTAGTGACAGCATCTGCAAACTTCTTCTTAAGTTTTCAATTCCTCTCCTTAAACCCTGAAATTTCAGATCATATTCAACAACATAATATCCATCAAACTCGACATCACCTTCTTGACCATGCTTTACTTGTGTGCTCTTCACAAGATCAAGCAACTTGCCACAAAGTTCATTATTTTCATGTAGCAGTGACATTCCCTGGTTCTGCAAACATTCCAATCGGTCATGCATCTCATGTTCCAGTCTAAAAGAGAAACCACTACCACTACCACCATTATGCAGACGCTCCAAAAGACTTGCATTTTCATGTGTTAGTAATTTCATGTCACGCCTGCAAGATTCTATTTCCTTTCTCAAAGTCTGCTCCACACCACTAAGTCTAATCTGTTCCAACTGCAAACTACTCACCAAGTCACCTCCATCTGCAAGCTGCATTACATTCTTATCACTATATCCTTGTCTCAGTCCAGCAATGGTTTTCTCATGTTCACTGCACATCCTTTGGAATCTCACAACAATCGTTTGCAAATCCTTATTTTCCTTTTCCTTTGCCTTGTAGTTTCTCTCAATGCAATTCCTATCTGCTTCTGCTGACTCAGAGCGTTCTTGCAACTCTGATAAGGCTTGCTGGAGGTTGTGGTTTTCTGTTTTTACCACATCCAGTCTTGCTGTCAAGTCATTCAGCTGCATCTCCAAGTTAATTATCATGCTCCGAGTCTCTGCTTCTCTACCACTAAGGGAGGAAACTTCTCTTTGAAGAGACACATTTTGCTCAGCCAACTCCCGTACCCGATCTCTTAATCGTTGTTCCTCTGCTTGGAACTTTTCAAGCTTGGATGACCAGTCAGTAGACCTTCTATCCAGTTCTTTCTCCAGACTAGATTGGAGCTCACTCTTCTCCCTTTCCAACCTCATTATTCTAGTACCAAAATCTATTTTTGCTTGCTTTAGAGCCTCTCTTGCAGCACATCTCTCAGCAATTCGATGTTGAACTTGAGTCAAGAGTTCAAGTGCCAAGTTCTTCCTATCCCCATTAATATCTTTGATCATTTGTAACAATGCCGGTATGCATAAATTGCCATTGTCAAGCTTCACAGGCTCATTGTCAATTTCTGACATCAAAATGAGCCTCTCTTCAGCCTCTTTTAGTTTTATATTTAGCTCCTCTGTGTCATCTTCACTGTTTATGCTCCAAGGGCGATCTTCAATATCACAATTTTGCTCCTGAGAATCTAAACTAGTTTGGGAGAAACAACCATTCACGAGCACGCAAGAATTTGGATAACCAGAAAGACCACAATTCATGGCACTGCCATTTGAATATAAACCTTGCCGCAGTTCTGAAGTATCCTCATATATGTCTTCAATAGTTGTTGTTGTTTCTGAGTCATATTCTCGTGATTTCATTCTAGATCTCCCATTAAGACCATGAGAGAATTTCTGGACAAGTTTTTTCCTGTGCTTTTGTGGAAATGCAGGCTTGGAATCACCTTTTGCCCAGTCTTGAATGGAGAGAAAATGGTGGAAGTCTTTAACATCCCCAAGTGACTGGGAATTCATATTTTCCTTGCTGCAAGTTGGTGAAGGAGCTGTAGAATGAGCTCGTGGAGGCCATCCAGAGTTCACAAGTGCTCTGTTCTCTACTAAACAAGCATCATTTGTAATGCTTGAAAATAGTCTTTGATTGTTGGGTCTTCTTTCTTGTTGCTCCCTATCGCCGCAAAGATCAGGGATTTTATTCTTGTCTGAAACTTGTGTAACACGAGATGCTCTGCATTTCAAAGGAACAGGAGAACTGTCTACTGATTTTCCTGATGTTTCATGGTAATCCTTATAAGAACTAGGAGAATAAATCTTCTCAGGTGCATGTTCATTTCGAACTGCAGATAAATCTCGTCTTTTGTGTTTAGGCAACAATTCATCAGTAAGAGAATGGGAGCTGCAATAATAGGTGGCTTGGTTAAACTCATGATGTCATATGCATAACAAGATCAAGAGGCCAATCAGTTACGAGAGAAAGGGAAGGGAAAAAATTGGAAGGAAAATGAGAAGAATATTAAGTTCATGGCCAAAAGCATGAAGCACAAATATGACCAATTTGAAACAAGATAATGCAATTTCTTGCCTATTCAAAAAGAAAAGCAGAATGACAATATATATATATATATATATAGTATAGTCACACACACACTAGGCAACCAAATTATCTTAAGGCATTCATTGAAAAATATGGTGAATGAACTTATATTAGCATGAAAGATCTCAAAGATTGGTGTTTTAATCTATAAGAAGCAACAAAGAACTCAACAACAAAAACATTTTAGCTGATAGGATGATTATATTAGTTTTGTTATATTAACAGAAAGGCAAAAATGGAAATGTTAGAAGAGTTAAATGCTATGGATCCCTAAATGAGTATCCATATAACTACTATGTTCTCCTATATATATGTGTGTGTGTGTAGGACTTTTGAAATTGGTTTTTTTCAGACATCCTTGAATAACAACATGGTATCAAGAACAGCCAAACCCTAACCCTAATCACCAATACTAGTCGCCGCTACCCCTGCCAGAACAACCCTTTCTAGCCGCCACCACTGCAATGGCTTCCCTACACTACCGTTGCCACTATGGCAGCTAGCTGACGCCACCGACTTAACAGGAAGCCAACACTGGCACCAATGCCGCCATCTAACCACTCCGCCAACATCGATGTTGCCATTCAGCTAGTCTACAACTGCCACCACTAGGAAAGCTCAACTAACATCGTGACTCTACGTGTAGTGATGTGAAGAAGCCTTTGCTCTTCTCATCCCTTTCTTGTCACTCTACAATGATGTCATTATCATTGTGTAGAATCTTCTATTATTTGCTTCACGTCGCTTTCTATGTAGAGCATCTACCTTCTATCGCCTTTCCACATGGTTGACCCATCAAAGCCCTTTGTTAGTTCTTCCTCGTCAAATTGTTTGATGAAGAATTTGGCTGGAACAACCATAAAATTAAACGGTACCAACTACATGATTTGGTCTCAATCGATCAATATTTTTTTAGGAGCTTAAAGAAAATTGAAGTACATCAATAAGGATACTCATGATGAGAAAGATCCCTCATATGAAAACTAGTTTGCAAATAATTATTGTGTTTGATCAAACTTATCATGGCAGACGCCTAGGCGACGCCCTGGCGTCATAACTAGGCGAGGTGTGGAGACGTCTTGGCCGAAAGACAAATCCAACGAGCAGACGGGCACCTACACGACGCTTTAACATCGCCTGGGTGCTTAGGCGTGAAGAATGGGTTTGATTTAGATCTGTGAAGGGTTTATCATCAACTATACCTTTAAGAATAAATCAACAATTATCTTCTTCCTACTTCCTTCGTCTCTTCGACTGTCTTTTAATGGAACCTAAAACCCTGAGTCCTCTTCTACTGACCCCAACTGCATTCTTTGGCGTAGATAGTGGCGGAAACTCCCGACAAAGCTTCTGATGGTGCAAACAGTGTACTCTGGCGCCCTTCCCTCTGTTTCGACGGTATCTATCATCATGATTTTCCTTCGATAATGATTCCAGTGACATTCTCGGGCATAAACAGCGACGAAAACTCTCGACGAGGCCCATACCCTCATCTCCTTCCTCCAATAGCGCTAGCAAGTCCCAACAAGGCCTGTGCTCTTATGTGGCTGATAGGCATAGTAGGAGTTGCAAATGAGTTTATTTACAGGAAGGAAGGACTCACATGAACACAAGTTGATGCAGCAATAGAAGCTTCAGAGTTCCATGCTGGTCGTGCTAGGAGAACGATTACTCAAGCCCAACCTACTTTAACTCCAACAACTCGTGGTCGTGGACGTTCTTATAGGTGGTCGTGGATGTGGCCGACCTCATGCACATGGACGTGGAACAAGTATGAAAACATATTCAAGGAAAGAAAAAGAACCTATGGAATTTGATGACGAAGTGGATTTTCAAGAGGAAGATGAAGAAGAAGAACCGTATGAAGAGAAAATGGATGATGAAAATGTTGAGTTTGAAAGACAATTTGAAGAATTTAATGATGATGAAGAATAATGATGATTGTTAATTGTTTTGGACTTTAGTTTTTGTTATAATAATTCAAGCATTTGACTATTTGACTTATTGTTGTTGTTAAGATTTTATTTTACTACCATGAATGTTATTGTTATTTACTTATTTGTTAATTTTAGAAAGTGACATGTCAATTTATTAATATATTATACTATTATTGAAATGTTAATCACTAAATTTATAGGATAATACCATACTACTTAGGAGCCGCCTAGGCGCCTAAGGTGCCATGACACACCCCCATGGTGCCGCGACGCCATGATAACTTTGTGTTCGATCTTGGTTAACCAAAAGCATAGAGGAACGCATACCCTCCTCCCTTGTTTTTCTATCAATTGCAAAAAAGATCTCGGTATGATTATAACAAGAACATATCACATATATTCAAGCTGTATGAGCAACTATTCTCACTACAACAAGGTGATATGTCTATCATTGAGTTATACATGACTCTTCATACTATTATGGACGAGTTGAATATCCGTCATCCACTTGTTCTTGATGAAGTGAAGTTGAAAAGGTATCATGAAGGCCTGACTGTGACCAAGTATATGTCAGCTCTTCGTCTAGAAATCAATAATGAGATCAGAGATCAGAATTTTGAGGGTGACTATGTTCCAACACTATCTTTGACTTTATCAAGTGTTTTGCATGGTTCCATGGCAACACTGTCTTCCACACCAACAGTTGGATCCACTGATCAGTCTACTATGGCTACCATCTTCCACACCAACAGTTGGATCCATTGATCAGTCTACTATGGCTACCATCCACAGTCGACGTGGTCATCGTCGAGACTCAAAGGGCGATCATAGAGATGAAGAAAAATATGTTCATTGTAGACGTACAAATCATGCTTTAGAGAAATGCTGAAAAAGGTTTGGCAAACCCACATGGACACAATTAATGAAAGACAGACGATACTGATTCTTTTGTTCGTGCACTAGTAAAATCCACTCTTGAGTCACCCGTCGTTCAATTTACTCAGACAGAATATGAATATTTTTTATAGCTCAAAGCAAGTCAAACTACACCCATTGCATCATATGCTACTACTTCACATATTAGTGCTTTCTTAGTCTTTTTTGGAAATTTGTGGGTATTAAATTTTGGTACTTCGTCTCACATGATAAGTAGTAAAAATCTCTTTGTGCTTTTATCTAGTATATCCTCAATTCCTTCTGTTTCCATTGTTGATGGTAGCTAGTGTCCTATTAAAGGAGGAGTCATCAAGGCTTGTTTTCATCTTTCTCTTAAACATATTTTGTTTGTTTCTAAATTTCCAATTAATTTATTATCCATCAGTAAAATAATCAAATCTTAAATTTATTTTGTGACATTCTTTCCTTATCGTTACACTTTTTAGGATTTACAAGCTGAAAAAGAGATTGGTTTGGACCATGAACATAATGACATGTATCTGTTGAATCATAAGAATACTCCTACTTGTCTTGCCGCATTTACATATATTTAAGAGTCTTCCTTACTTTGGCATTATCAATTGGGTCATCCATCACTTCAAAAACTTCAAGGCACTTCCACGGATGTTGTTCTTTCCTTTTGATTGTGAGTCATGTCAATTGAATAAGCTGAAAAAAAGATTGGTTTGGACCATAAACATAATGACATGTATCTGTTGAATCATAAGAATACTCCTACTTGTCTTGCCACATTTACATCTATTTAAGAGTCTTTCTTACTTTGGCATTATCAATTGGGTCATCCATCACTTCAAAAACTTCAAGGCGCTTCCACGGATGTTGTTCTTTCCTTTTGATTGTGAGTCATGTCAATTGAATAAGCATTATCGTACTACCTTTCAGAGTCAACCTAATATTGTTAGTTATAATCAGTTTGAGTTTATCCATTCTAATATTTAGGGGGCTTGTCGCGTTCTGTCTATATCAAGATATCGTTGTTTTATTGTTTTCGTTGATGATTTTTCTAGAATCACTTAATTGTACATTTTTAAGGTTCCTTATATTATTAAAAAAATCTTCAATGAAATAAAGACACAATTTTTGCTTCCATTTGTATACTTCAAACTAACAATACTCTTGAATTTGTTCCGCATGATATTGAGAATTTCTACTCTTCTTAGGATATCATTCAACAGACTACTTGTCCTCATACCTCCCAACAAAAATGAAATATCTGATTAGAAACATCATCACTAAGATATTGCTCGTATAACATGATACAAATGAATTTACTAAAATACTTATAGTCTACTACTGTCATGATTACTATCTACCTCATTAATAATGTTGTTCGTTGTTCTTCTTAAGGACATTCCTTTTTAAAGACTATGTCTAATTCATCCTACTTTTCATTTGCCATCTCATGTGTATGGGAGTGTTTGTTTTGTGCACATTTTAACATCTAGTCTCAACAAACCGTCTCTTAGGGCCGTGAAATATATTTTTGTGGGCTATTTTAGGACTTAAAAGGAATATAGATGCCATGATCCGACATCAAGAAGGTACTGATGTCACTTTTTTTTGAGTCCATGCCATATTTAGTTCTGCATAATCCAATGAAACTACAAGTATTGTTCTGCTTACTTTGCAGGTGTCTACTACTTACACTATCGTTCCTTTACAGGCATATGCACATCGTCCATAGGTACAACCACTACCTTAGGCTCCTACCATTCCAACGCCCATACCTGTAGATCCATCTCTATCACCTCCTGATTCAGATCTTCCAATTGCTTTGTGTAAAGGTAAAAGATATGTCACTACTCATTCTATTTCAAATTTTGTTTCATACAATCACTTTCACCCTATGTACCGTTAATTTGCTTTGTCTTTTTATTCCTTTACAGGTGCCTGGTACTCGCACTATTGTTCCTTTGCTAGTGTATACACATCGTCCACAGGTACAACCACCACCTCAGACTCTTACCACTCCAACGCTTATGCCTGTAGATCCATCTTCGTTGCCTGCTATTCAAAATTTTCAATTGTCTTACATAAAGGTAAAAAACAAGTCACTACTCATTCTATTTCAAATTTTGTTTCATATAATTGACTTCATCCTATGTACCGTCAGTTTGCTTTGTCTCTTTATTCTAAGTTTACTCCCAAGAACTACACAGAAGCTATACAAGTACCACATTGGAAGGCTATAATGGATGAAAAAATAAATACACTGTTATTTAGAAAAACATGGTAATTGGTTTCTCCACAAGCAAATACAATAATTATTGGGTGTTGATGGGTTTATATAAGTACAAACCAGATAGCTCCGTTGATAGATAAAAAGCTAAATTGATTGCAAAAGAGTTCCCTCAGTTTGGTGTATATTATGGTAAGACATCCTCTCCAGTGGCACTATGGTAAGACCTTCTCACTAGTGGCTAGACTCAATTCCATTTGAGTTTTGCTCTCTGTCGCTGTTAATCAATCTTGGAGTATGCATAAGTTGGATGTCAAAAATGCTTTCCTCTATGACAATCTTACAAAACATGTATTTATAAATCAACCTCTAGTGATAATAAGTTTGTCATATCAAAAAAGCTATTTTTGGACTCAATCAAAGTTCAAAGGCATGATTTGAGAAATTCAATGAAGTTGTACTAGGCAATGGTTTCTGTTGTTATGTAGTATGCCACTTGGTCTTTATTAAACATAGCAGAAAGAGTTGTGTCATACTTGTTTATGTTAATGAAATTCTTCTAACGGGAAGCATCTGAGATTGAAGAAACAAAGAAATACCTCAGGAAGCACTTTATTACTAAGAATATGGGAAAACCTAAACATTTTCTGGACATAGAGTTCACTCACAGTAAATATGGTTTAGTTTTATCTTAGAGGAAATATATTCTTAATTTGCTTTAAGAAGCCAGACTGCTGGGATACAAACCTGAAAGTACACTAGTCGAGCAGAATCTATATTTTTAGGATGATTTGTCTAAATTGTTTGATGATGTGGGAAGATATAGAAGGCTAATTGAAAAACTTATCTACCTGATAGTTACACGACTTGATATTTCCTATGAAATGTGGTTATCCAATCAGTTTAAGCAAAAGCCTAGGAAAGTTCACTATAAGGGGGCACTCAGAGTACCTGCCTATGTTAATAATTCACTAAGAAAAAACCTTATCTGTAAGAAGCATGAACATCTCAAAATTGAAGCATACTAAGATTCCAGTCATACAAGATATAGAGCAGACAAAAAATCTACATATAGATAGTGCACTTATGTAGAAGGAAATCTAGTTACTTGGAGAAATAAGAAATAGAATGTAGTGTTTAGATCGAGTGTGAAATTAGAATACAGATCCACGGCACATATTACTTGTAAGATGACGTAACTTAGTTCTCTCATGATAAAGTTGGGGTTTTTCAATCAATCTCTCATGTTAATGCATCGTGACAACCAGGCAGCAATCTACATAACCAATAATCCAACATTCCATGAGCACACCAAGCATATTGACGTAGACTACCACTATGTTACAGATGCTATGATGAATGACTACATATCTATTCTTTTCACTTCATTCATTGAACAACTTGTAGATATATTTACTAAGCCTCTGTTTGGATCTTGGATAAAACCAGGAATAAAGGTAGAATAGGAATAGTTATTCTATTTGGTAAGTTAAAAAGTGAAATAAAAGCGGAATAGTAATTTCTATTCTGATTTACTTATTCTAGAATAGCTATTCCGCAGGAAGGGTGGAATAAAGTTATTCCGTTAAGTTATTCTGATACATGTATATATACGATGTATTTATTATTTTTTTTAAAATAATACATATATAATATGATGTATATATATTTTAAACTAGATATATATTTTAATAATCAAGTTGATTATTATTAATCTACATGTTTTCCACTTATTCCAACACGTATTTTAATACTTATTCCACTTTTCATCAAAACCAGAATATCTCTCTATACACGCTTATTCACATTTAAAAGAAAATCACTTCCAAATAGAATAGTAATACTATCAGAATAACAATACCACTTTCCACTTATTCCTATTTTTCTTATTCTACATCCAAAGAGGGGCTAAGGGTTTAACCTTAAGTCATTTTGAGGATTTATGTGACAAATTAGACATGTATGATACTTATACTCTTACTTGAAAGAGAGTGTTAGAATAGTTGAGTTGTATAGATCCTTATATGGGTATCCATATAACTATTATGTTCTCCTATATACGTATGTGTAGGATTTTTGTAATTGGTTTTTTTAGACATCTTTGAATAACAACAGAAAACATTGTTCAACACCATAATAATATGATAAGGTACTTTACAACTGGCAGAAGATAACAAAAAAGAAGAAGACTCAATCACAAAATTCAACATTTACTGGCACAGCAACCACGTGAGTGTTAGAATATTGTAATCAAAAAGAAAATGCAGCATTGATAGGTTGGAATCCGGTGAAAAGCCTTTCTACAACACAATCCAGATATGAGAAACACAAATTCAAAAGAACCAAGTCACTTACCAAACCGGGTATTCACCAGCATGCTGAGCAGCACTGTTATGACCACATGATGATGCACTGACCAAGAGGTCAAACTGTCCTTCTAGTAATCCGCTGAAACGAGACGCTGAAGAGAAAGATTGGCTCCTCCTAAGACGTGATTCGCCTGGGTCCTCTTTCTCTGAGCACCTTTTTGTGAACTTGAGAATCGCATTTTTTGGATTCGCCGAGCTGCTCCAGTCCACATCTTCCCCATCACTCTGCCACGGCTTCTCCCAGTACGCATGGTCGCCCTTAGAAGACTCTAGAGAATTGGGAGTTCTATCGTTGTTGCCAGTGGAAGAATTCGATCTAACGGAGAAGAACTTCCTCATCTCCTAATATGATCAATACCAAAACAAAAAGATCAAAATCGCTGAAACGATAGATATAAGAGTATTTTAAGAACTCAAAAGACAAGAAAGGAAAAAAATACAATTCATTACCATTACAAAAACACTGAATAACAATAGCAGCCCCCACAAAAAGTAGCGAACATAAATAAAAATTCGTATAAATCAATAAGGAGATACGAGACAAAGCTAAACGAGAACAAAGTTTTTTTAAAGCGCAGAACGAAAGCAAAACCTATAGACTATTTTCTTACACTTCTCCTCTTCCTCCTCCTCCACATGTTCTTCTACACAAAGTCCACTATAGAATTAGAAACACGCAAACGAAAGAAGAGAAATCGGTTGCCATGCAAATGAAATCGTTGATTATATATATATTAAGTAGGCTCTAATTCAAAGAACAACGACGATTTCAAAGGGAGCAAGAAAGGTACCGTTCAACAGCACGCCACTCCGATTGCCGCGAGGTCACTTTCAGCTCCACTCCCCCCTGATTCAAACATTCAAACAAGAAACAGGGATAGGAGATGGATTAGATGGGTTCCTTCTCACCTTCGGAAGAAGCGACCAGTAATTGGGGATTCGTTAGAACTACAGATTGTGCGTGTGTGTGTGAGAGATAGAAATGGCGGAAAGGGTAGTTTCTTTTTTTTTGGCTTCTGAGGAGTCAGGAGTGGTGGCGGAACTGGCGGTGAGGTGGGAAAATGGTATTGGTTGTCGATAGAATTGCGGAATTGCCCTCCATCGTGGTGGCGGTGTAATGGGTGTGGGGCAGTGGGCTGCTGGCATGAATAAAGACTGGTGGATGCGTTATTGATCAAATGGCAAATTCAAATTTCAAATAGTAGTTATTAAAGCGATATAAAAAAAGATGTATTTTTCATAAATACTTTGAAACAGCTGTTGCAGACGTGGGAATGGAATTTGATTTGTTTATTTTTGTACGGCTACTTCGTTTCTTTTCCAATAATTAAGGAAAGGAGTTGCCCACAATATATTTTAGTTGCTTTAACTTGGACTCTACTCCTTTTACTCCTGTGGGACCTGCTTTTGATTGAATATCTCAAATTCTGAACAACAGAAAATGGCCAATTATGCGTATCATTTTTAAGAGAACCGTAGCATTTTTTTTATAAGAAAATGACGGGAAAAATATAAACGGGAGGAAGAGATGGAAGTTTACAAATGGCTGTTCCAAATAATCATTAGAAAAGTATTTCAGTTTCCCTTTTCCATCTCAAAAGAATGGACGGACGATACAAACAAATCTTTTAACAATCACCAGCATTTGAAAAAAAAAAAAAAACTCCTTAGAACTTTTGATTTTAGGAAAGTTGATTTTATACAGAAGTTTTACTGTAAATTTTATCGAATTATCAGACTAATATTATGCCTTTCTTACACATGATAATGAGTTTATAGTTTTTTTTTTCTGGATTAATTATAATAAGCTTATAATTACTCCCTCGTAACAAAGGGCTAAATCCTTTATACTTCTGCACTTGTATCGTAGTTATATGTTGGACCCAAATGGTAACAAAGAGTACATGCTAATAATTGCAGCACTAGAGTACACCAAGAACTGTATGCCTGGTCTTCCGGGGGCGTTACAATTACACTTTTCAAAACAAATCGTGGAACGTTGGGACTGTGACTAATTTATGAATTAGTCAAGACGAATGTTCCAATCCACGTACGTCTGGTGAGCAGTCCCAGTCCGCCAAACCTCACCGGTCATCATCATCTGCAAAATTAAAGTAGAGAGTCACTATTCATTATTTACAACCAAGATGATCTGTTATGTATCCTTCTCCTAAGCTTTTCTTTCAATCATCGATCCCCACGAGCTCTTTCATATCAGTCACTATTCAATTCCTACGGTTCCTCCATCAAATTAGCATCAACGTCAGGACCAACATCTACATCTTACAATTGCACTGGATCACTCACTACCTCTGGTATTAGATGTACTGTTAGAAATATAAAGGCATGCTTAGAGAGCATTTTGTAAACACGTTGTAATTGCCATACAAGATACTTTCAGCTCCTAACATGTAATCTTGCATCCAAACTAAAATTGAGCATTTCTGATGGAAAAGTTTTCCTGCTGTTATTGCATAATATATATGGAGGAAAATTTTGCTATTTGGGTCATCACCAAAAAACGACACCTGTAACATTAATGATAGTCTATCTCAACTGCAATGCATCATCTTCAGAAATTTGTCATAGTTGTCTATCTCAACTGCAATTCTGCAAGGCCTGTAATCATAGGAAGAAAGCATAATTGAGAAGACAACTACGACAAATTTCTGAAGATGATGCATCTTGTCCTGATTTGATGCTTGTTTGTTGACTAATACTGCCGTGGATTGTTGTGGTGGACAGTGGAGAACATCTATTTTGAATGTTTCTACATATTCCATGGACATAAGAGCTAAGATATCTGTGTTCTATTTTGAATGTTGCAT
>JAMKQA010090048.1:0-10221 GCA_024699735.1 Posidonia australis
TATTTCGTAGACTTGTCCTTTTTCTTTTGTTTTTTGCATGATTTTTCATGTTTTGGTTTTCCTTGTCTTCCATAATAGATTAGGTGGCGACTCCATTTATTTTATTTTTTCGACGTGATTTTGCCGACCGATTTCGCATTCATTTGTGGAATCTCCTCGCCGGCATGGTTACAGCGACCAAATGGCGGTGTGCTCGAGAATCAGAATGAAATTGACGGGCTCAAAACGATCAACTCGGTAAAGTACATCGGATGGCTTAAGGTCAAATTGGATTGTTTGAGGAGAGACAGTAGAAACAACCTCAACTCTTTCCTTCTCAAAATTTTCCACCATTACAACGGCAATGTCGTTGTCCCAGTGAAACTTGATCATTTAGTGAAGAGTCGAAGGGATTATCTAATGCTTGTAGAGCCAAGGGCGCCCAAGCAGGAGATTGAAAGACGGTTCAAGATCGACGACATAGAATTCCACTTCAAAATGGGCTGGACCAACTATCAAAAGAATGAAGAAAATCCCTAAAGCATCATGGTGTGTGTTGTCGAAAGCCATCATTCCTTTTACTACTGGGGTAATGTCTTTGGATTTGAATCCATGCTGGCTTGCAGTTCACAAGGGGCAGACATTTAGTCCTGTGCCATTATCCACCAACATAAGCGGAATGCAGAAGTTTTTTGTATTGCACCATAATGAATAGGAGCTAGTTATGATTGGTTCCTATTGGGGGTAACTCCGAGCTAAAGAAGGAGATTACTTGCAATGCAGCTACCATACCCACCATGTTTTCTATGGTTGGAGGTTGTATTGTTGGGGAAACATGGGTGGCTTGGAAAACTTGAAGGAAGGCCTCCTTATGTTCTGATGATGTGTGGATCAGGTCCCAAATTGAATTATCTACTTTGACCTTCTTCAATTGGGTTGTAATGTCAGCCAAAGGCTAGTCCTTCTTATTGGTGGTGGCATTGGCTCTGGTGGATGTTTCTTCTGGTACTAGGTTAGAAGTCTGGTTCTCTAGTTGGGATGATGAGGTTGCTAGCTAATTAGGCTTGTTGGCTGGAACCAAACCCTTGTATACCTGTCCCGACCATGTTACCTCTGCACACATTTCTGTGGAGTAACTATAAGGCATATGATGGGTATCCTATGTCAAATCAATGACCATAGGAGTATGGGCTTCAAGCTTCAGTTGGGCTAAGGTTGATATGTTTGGAGAGGCCATGGGAGGAGTTGGTGTTGACACTTTCTGGGATGACTCTAGCTTAGGCTTGGCTAATAGACAAATAAGTGGTGGGGCAAACTGCATGGTCGTGGGTAACCAGGACACCCTTCTCAGACTGAGTAGGTGAACTCTGAGAGGAAAAGATGCATGCTCCTATATGATCATAGAAGCCCATATGCTTGGTGTCTTTTACTTGTGTTTTATTAATTCAGAGGGGATTGAAAGGATTTGTCTCTAGTTATGCCTTATTATTTGTTCATCTGAATTTATATGTTTTATTTTAACTTGGAAGGGAAACAACATGTCTCTGCTTTCCTAGTCATGGCAAATGCAGAAAAGGGAAGAAAACACGCAAACATGGCATTCAATCATTCACACAACAAGCAAAAGGCATGAGCATGGCATGTGCTACTGTCATATTATTAGGATTGTGAGAAGCAACCATCGTATCAAAAGGCATATATCAGGTCATGTTCATGTGTTGTGGCATTGCAACTATGTAAAAGAAACAAAAGGCATGTACAATCTCACATATACAAATAAGTATGACAAGTAGGCTAACACAAAATAGACAAGATGATGCCAAGCAACTGTGAAAACCAACACGAAAGCCAGAATCTAGTATCCTTAGTGGAGTCGCTAGTTCCTATGACCATACCAGTGGAACCCGCATGACTCATCATGCGTGGAAACATACGAAGAATCTCGATATGGTCACGACAAAGATGATGAATCTGAGAAAAGACACTCAACTCGAAAACATCAAACAAAGGCAAAGAAAAGGATAAGGAAAAGGAGTCACCACCTAATCTTTCAATGGAAAGACAAGGAAAATTGAATGCGATAAAACACAAAGAAAACAATGCAAATAAACACATTTGTGCTCTATGCCTATTAGATGCTGCACACAAATCACTACGGGCTTGAGAAAGGGTAAAGATTCTTGTTACGCATGGGGAAGGTGCTAGGCACCCCCATATGTCCAAGAAATCGGTCTTTCTAGGTTAGCCACTTCCTAATAAACTAAGTGTGTGCATGCTTGTCTATTTTTAGTGCAAATGCCTAATATGAATGCAAGAAACTGACACGAAAACTCCACGAGAAAACAAATAAAGACGAAAAAAAGGTAAGGAAAATAATCCGAGGGACAATGTAGGCATTAAGAATGCCACTTATTGTATGCCCTAAGGTGAGGGGAAAATCAAGTAAACTGGAAGCGTCCAGAGAGAAAACACATGCAAAGCATTGAAAAGTATAAAATATTCGTGAAAGTTGAAAGAGGGAAATAATCCACATTTAGGTCAATGTCAGCATTTTCATGCCCTTGGGCGATAGAAATCCAACACAAAACAAAATTGTGAAAAATTTAAGAAAAATGTGAAATAATGTGAAAAGCAGTAAATATGACTTAGGGAGGACAATGTAGCCAAATTATACCAATCAATATGCGCCCTATGGTGTTGAATGGATAGGATGAAATAAGACTGACTCTGGAAGTCAAACAGAGACCAAGAAATCAAAGGAAAGCCAAATCAAGAAACAAAGAAATGGTTTTGTAACTGTCTAGAATTTGGGCCCCACATCGATGATTCTCAACCAACATAATTCGTTAGCTGTAACCGCCAGCTCCTCTCGTCGAGATTGTCTACCAACCCTCTCCATTATCGAGATTCATGTAACCCTTCACCAGTTTGGACAGCAAGCTCTGCTTGAAATCTTCACTAGATGGAGTCTGATGGCTCAGTGCTTGGTCGGAGAAGCAAGAGGAATGCTAGGGGAGTTCATTCATACATTTAGATAGAGAAATGGTTTGCTAGATTCTTTTCCCCATCGATCTTGATGGAGAACACAACAGTCGACTACGGAAGGACACCAATGAGCCTCATGGAGGATTAAGGAGGAATGGGAAATGGAAAAGAGGTCTTGGAAAAGCGAGATAAAAGGAAGAAGAACATAATCAAGCATTCAAACTAGTGGAAAGATCGTCAAATCCTTCCACTAGTCTACCTCACCGGCACGAACGTCGATCGCCCTCATCCAAGGTCGACAGGCTCCATCCAGAGTCCAGAGAGGTAGAGGAGGTAGGGACGATGCACAAGTAGGGATTTTGACCAAGAAAACACATTGAATTATCTTTCTCTGGCTTGAACTGCCAATGATTGCAAAACTCCAACAAGCCACGTCGTCCTGCCGATGACGACAGAGAAAGAGGGAAGGGGATCTTTCGAGGCATGCCTGTGAAGGTTGCGAGGCTCATAATCCTCGCCCCTGACTCCAAGCACATCCGGAGGGGAGAAGCTCCTCGTCACCGTCAACTTCAGTGATCGTCGGAGAAGGAGAGGGATCGGGTGTCGGAATTCAACGCCCCATGACTCACACACTCACACAAGGCTTCAACAGAAACGAAAAAGAGTTAGAGGCTTACCTGTAATGCGTTGAAGAATGCCATAAGCTCCTCAAGGCTTGAGCTACATTGATATAGGAGGGGATCATCGCTTAGAGCGCCGAGGCTGGACGAGATTACCTGTGGTGGGTTGTAGCTAGAGCTATGGAGCTAGGAAGGTGGCAATGAAGGCAATACCCCCTCTCGCGTGGCGTGGAGGGGTTTAAATAGGCATCGAAGATGATTTGAGGTTGTGGATGAGTAATCGTCTCTGGTGGACGGTGGCGATGTGTCTCGATGGCCTCCTGAGGTGAATTCGACATTTAACCAAGGGCATGATGGTCCCTGGAAGTCTTAGAGCACGCCACAAATCAATCTTGATCATCAATGACTGAGAAATAGGAAATTAAGTGGCGAGAAGGACATTTGTATCCCTCTACAATGAAACAAGGCATCTCGCCAGCTATTTTCGCCCCTTACATTTGTCGAGTTCATCCATTGGGAACATTTGCCAAAAACATCCACTTGACTTAACAAAAGCCAGTCAAACAGACCTTGATCCCATTGACCAACCTTTTTGGGGACCAACTAGCAACCATGGGTTATGATGGATGGTGTTTACATGATTCTGGATGTTTTGGGCGATTGATGGATTTTTTGGGGTATTTCTGGAGAAAGTGAATGGTACCATCTTCATAGCTCACGACCTCTCTCCTGAGTCCATTTGAACCTACCTGTAAAACGTAGGGTGTCTACATATACCTATGTGGCATACATTCCAAGTGCAAGTTTGACAGATAGTGCAACGAGTTGTGATAATTAGGAATGGTTTGATTGGTTTTAATTCACAAAAATGTTTGTTGTGATGAACAATGTGTTGAAAATGATTTAAAAAGGAAATGCATAATTTGGAAAGGTTTTCCATGATTTTTATGTCGGATCCATGTAGTGGTAGGACAATAACTGATGGAGTAGGAAGATACAACCTTAGCGAAATCGGTTACGAGTCCTAGGGCATGGTTGCCAATGATAGGTATGGGTGAAAAAGACCGTGACTTTGGTTGTAGTACTATAGGGTCTGAGTGAAAGAGACCGGATTACCCTCTGTGTCAGTGCTGGTAGGTCTATGGTTGGAGTCCCCAAGTGTTGGGGCACCAAGGGATGTCGGAAGGACACGCCGTATGCATGTGAAATACGATATGATATGTAAGGCTTGTCTGTTGGGACTGTTGGACTCCTACATGGGGTGGTTCACCACGGTAGTATAGTTGAGAGAAGCGTAAGTCTTCAACAACTGCTTGTGGCTAGGTCAGTTACCTGTGGCCAAAGTGACACGACAGGTTTTGTTTGAACTGCGTATGGTTTTTTGAGACGGTTTCATGATGAGGTTTTGAATGCATTGAATGGTTTAAATGTGCATGTGATTTGAAAAGGAAAATGAGACTATTTTGAAAAGGCATGTTATTGCAAATGTGGATTTTAGAGAAATTATGATAATTTTTTTTAGACTTGCAATGGCTTTTAGCTTGGTTTTAATAATCGTGAATTATGGGTTTCTTGTGGTTTCTACCGTGAGTTTTGGTGGATACTTACTAAGTGACATTGATGTCACTCACACGTTTTTGTTTCTAGGTGTAGCTTAGAGGAGCAGTCTAATTCTGGTGCAAAGATTTTGTAGCCACTTCGCCACACATAGGTTCTAAGTAGTTAGTTTAAGTTATTTTATTGTTAATCTTAGTTATTGCTTAATTAATAATGCTTAGGTAGTACTCGTACTAGTATATAGCATTTTGGGGCATCACAATCTTCCACGAGCGAACGAGTTAGAATGCTCCTTCCTCTTCTTCCATGAACTCCCATAACTACTAAAACTCGACACCCCAGAAATAGAAGAACGTGGGGGCAAACACCTTGCCTTTTCCCTTTGGCCGTCTTTCTATGAACCTCTTGTACTCTTCCTCAAAATGGAACACCAAGTCCACAACATCTGTCAAGGTCTGACACCAATAACCAATAACTTTCATTTTCAGTCCCAGCTGTAACCCATCCATAAACTTCCTTGCTCTACGCTCTTTTGTATCGAATGTCTTGGTGAACTGCTCGAGGTGAGAGAAAGCAACCTCATACTCATCCATAGACATATTTCCTTGCTGCAAATCCCTGAATTCCTGTTCGAATTTGTGTCTTTCATGATCTAGAAAATACTTCTAGTAGAAAACCTCTCAAAAATCCTCCCAAGAAATCATTAGTAATCTAAGTTGGGATATTTCAAGAATTGTGCAGCCCTTCACCACTGATCGACATCACCCTCCAATAGAAATGCAACCAGTTGAACCCACCTTTCTTCTGGACACTCCATACTTTCTAGGATCTTCTCCACCCGTAGAATCCATGCATTGCACTCCTTAGGGCTAATCTGACCATTAAAAATTCAAAGCATGCAGACAATTCAATTGTTTCAACCAAGGATCACCCTTAGATTCACTGGAACTCCGTTTTCCAATGGTGCGTACGAACCCATGCATCATACTTCTAAATTCCTCTTGCATCCCCCACCATCTCCACTCTTCCCCAACCTTAGGGCTCGATGCAAGAGCCTTTCATCTACCTCTCCCTCGCAGCAGCATTCTGCAACCAATCGCAAATTCATACAAAACCACAAACTAATTCTAAGTGCAAATAACTTATCTTATGTAGTCCTACGAAGCCACTAGTTCAGGCACCCTAAGGTAGTGCAGTTAGTGTTCCTAAGCTCCGATACCAATCTGTGACACCCTAGTGTTACACATTAGCATCCAACTACCCATAGCCATATAGTAGGTAATTAGCTATCAAAAACTAGTAGGGAACTAAATTAAATAACTAATAATTGAAAATACAACCAAATATAAATCTATTTCTACCTAGGATCTGTGGTGTGTGGCTACGTGACTCCAACTATTTGCACTAGAGAACTGGACTGCAACTTTATACTCTGAACCTGAAAGAAAAACAACAAATGAGTGACATCCACATGTCACCCAGTACACGTCTACCCAAAAAACCAAAATAGCAAACCAAAAATTGGAGCCTCTAACCAGCAATTCCCTAAACCTCTGAACTACCTTTCTCAACAACCACAAAGTCCAAAGTCTGCAAGAAACCAAAAGCTGCAAAACTTTATAGCAATGAAGCACACATTTCTTTTCAAAACATGCCTTTAAAACCATTTTTTCTTTTCTTTTTAAAAACTCATGCATTCTTTAAAAACCATCATGTAGCCTTGGACTAGCTACTCTACACCAAATCAAGTCCAGAAAACCAACACAAAAATCATGTCTCAAAAATCAAGGTCTCTTTGAACCCAAAACCGGAAAGTCTGAATCCGACAAAGAAAACCACTACACACACACCCAACTAGAAAACCTACTGTGTCACTGTGACCATGCCAGTGGAACCCTACACGACTCCAAGGTGCGTGGATACACACGATGAGTCCTGATATGGTCACAACAAAGATGGTGAATTTGGAGAAAGAGTCTAGACTCGAAAACACCAAAGAAAGATAAGAAAAGGATAAGGAAAAGGAGTTGCCACCTAGTCTTTTAATGGAAAAACGAGGAAAACCAGGATGCATATGAATGCAAGAAAATGATACAAATGAATGCAAGTGAATGCTTGTGTCCTTCGTACCTAATGAATGAGGTGCACAGATCAATGTGAGTCAAAGAAAGGATAATGATTTTTGTTACTCATGAGGAAGATGTTAGACACCCTCATGTGCCTGAAGAAATCGGTCTTTCTAGGTTTCCTGCTTGCAAATGATCTACCGTGTGTATACCTGTTTACCCCAAATGCACGTGCCTAAGATGAATGCGAAAACATGCCAAATCAAAGAGAAGAAATGAATAAAAGAGAAATAATCAGGAAAATAATCCAAGGGACAATGTAGGCATTGAAAATGCCACTCTACTGTACGCCCTTGGGCGATGAGGAAAATCGTGAAAATTAGAAATATTCGGAAAGCATCACGCAAAAAAACAGAAACTTAAGAAATCCGAGAAAATTAAATGAAAGAAAAATAATCCTCATTCGGGTCAATGTCGGCATTGTCAAGCTTGTTAATGTACGCCCTCGAGCGATGAAAATCCAAATCGAATCAAAATCATGAAAATCGGAAGAAATCCAGAAAATAATGTGAAAACTAAGTTTGAAATAAGTTTGAAATGCGTGCATGATGCAAGAAAAATAAGCATGAGAATATATGCATGAAAAAAAGGGTAACAAAATGTACAAATGAAAGCATGGGTGAAATATGTAAGTTTCCAAGGGCCTCTGTGCAAAAATTACATGTTCCTTGGTAAAGACTGAAGTTTCTAGGGTTAAATCAGCAAAAATGTTTAAGAAAACACATTTTTTGCAATTTCAAGGAATTTGCGGGTTAAAAGTGCAAAACTGTGCATTTTTTGTAAAATTAGGATTCCTAGGGTCCAATATGCAAATTTGCCAGCAAAACATGTGTTCAGTGTAATTTTGAAGAAACTCAGGGTTAAATGTGCAAATTAGTGGACTCATGGATAAAAATATGAATTTCCAGGAATTGATTTGCAAATGTGCCATAAAATACATGCATTCAGTGTAATTTTGGAGAAATTTAGGGCTTAAAATGAAAATCTATGCACTTTTTGATTAAAAACATGAATCCCTAGGGTTTAGTTTGCAAATTTGTAAGGAAATCATACTTTCAGTGCAATTTTAGTGAAGTTCAGGGTTTTATGTGCAACTTAATGGACTTAATGTGAAAGAAAACTAAATCAAAGGGTTTTATGTCAAAATTTAAAGCCTAAGAATTAGTAAAAGAAAAACACAAGGGACACTGCAAATTTACCAAAACAAAATATTATTAAAATGATTTAGAAATAAATGTAGGGACTAATATGCAAAATAAAAGGACCTAAATGCAAACAAAAGAAAAGAAACTAAGTTGTTTTTAAAAAAGTTTTAAAAACACTCGACAGTCACTGACGACTGCACCTCGCCAGTGACAGTCGCCTGGGAAGCCATCCAGGCCTTCCCCGTCGCCCGATCTTGCATCCAATCGACCGATGAGCAAGAGGGAAGAGAGGGGAGAGGATCTACTGGCTCCGATCGGACTTTGAAAGGCCTGGTTCCTCCTCCCACCTCACTCGCCGGCGTTGTGACTCCAACGACAGGCCGTAAGAAGACAAAGCCACTGGAGGCGATGGAACAGCGGTCCAAGTTTCCAGGAAGGTTGACAGCGCGAAGAGAGGAGTTTTCCACCATCTGGAGACAAGAAATGCAGCGCGAACTTCCCTCCCGACCTAGCTCTGTGTCGTCTCCAGCGACGTCAACTGCGAGAGGAAATCGTGGCTTAGAGGGGGGCTTTGAAGCTGTAGGATCTAAAGGCTTCTCAAGAGGGGAGGGGGGTGAATAGAGAAATTTAACTTTTAATAACTCTATAATCAATTTAAACAATAATCTGATTTAATGAGCAAATTGATTCACAATATTCTACTTATCATGCACAATGGAATTTAAAGCATAGAAGGAGATGAGAGTAATTGATGACACAAATAATTTATAGTGGTTTGGCAACCCAGCCTAGTCCACTCCTTAAAACCCTCTTGAGATTTTTCCCTTATTCTTAAAAGACAAAATAACTTACTTGTTGGTAGCCCACCAACACAATGTTTGCTCCTTCCACTTCTCAATACCCCGAGAAGCTAGAGCCCTTCCTTTGAATGCTTTACAACAAGAATCTTTTCTCACAAAGCTCAATTACAACTCTTTGCTTACAACTTGCTTGTGAGGATATTGAATTTGACTAAAGGATCTCAAGAATTACAAGTATTCAATGTGTGTCTTAAAGGGGCATAAATGAGTAGTATTTATAGCCATCAACCCTTCATCAAATGTGTCTAACGACTATGCTAACAGTCGTAAACGGCTAGTAGATCGGTATACCGTTTTTTACTTTGATGTACCATTTTTCCTTCAGTCTGCAATTTACGGTCAATTCGGTATGCCGTTTTTAGTTCGGTATACCGTTTTTCCCTGAAACGGTATGCCGTTGTTCCATCGGTATGCGGTTTCAGCATTTTGCTTCTATTCCGCAACTCTTCGGAATTCCGATGCTCTGTTCCGTTTTTGCTGAAACGGTTTGCCGTTTTTCCAACGGTATGCCGTTTTGCTTTTCTTCTTTATTAAAATGGAAGGTTGAGGAGTGTACCGTTGCTTCTGACTTATGTGCCATTTTTCTTGAATTGGAATACCGTTTTTCACACGGTATGCCATTTTACACTGAGTCGGTATACCGTTTTTCACACGATATGCCGTTTTTGTTCTGAGCTATGAATATTACAGCATATATGATTTTTGTCCTTAAACATTTAATCCTTTTTCTAAGTATTGTTTATAACAATTAATTTCCCTTGAATAATCATCAAAATAATCACAAATATTTCTAACAATCTCCCCCTTTTTGATGATGACAAAATTACAAATATTTTTAGAATATCAAATGTAAAAATGTAGATATTCTCCCCCTTAGTTTGAAAACATAGCTATTTTCTCCCCCTGAAGCTAAGCTCCCCATTTTTATGTTGATATTAGATCGGAAGAG
>JAMKQA010090049.1:0-17979 GCA_024699735.1 Posidonia australis
ATTCGTTGTTATTGTAAGGCTTCAATTCTAGTCGCTCTTTAAGGATTCGCGTCGAAGTAGATCTCTAGAACTGGGCTCAAGCAAAACAAACGAGACTGCTTGTGTTGTCGAATTGTTTGGTTATGCCCTTGGAATCTTGTGGTTCAGAACCATCTTCCGTGAGCCCGCATTCCAGCTACAATTCCTAATGCTGGAATGCAATTTAGATTCAATTCGTTGTTATTGTAAGGCTTCAATTCTAGTCGCTCTTTAAGGATTCGCGTCGAAGTAGATCTCTAGAACTGGGCTCAAGCAAAACAAACGAGACTGCTTGTGTTGTCGAATTGTTTGGTTATGCCCTTGGAATCTTGTGGTTCAGAACCATCTTCCGTGAGCCCGCATTCCAGCTACAATTCCTAATGCTGGAATGCAATTTAGATTCAATTCGTTGTTATTGTAAGGCTTCAATTCTAGTCGCTCTTTAAGGATTCGCGTCGAAGTAGATCTCTAGAACTGGGCTCAAGCAAAACAAACGAGACTGCTTGTGTTGTCGAATTGTTTGGTTATGCCCTTGGAATCTTGTGGTTCAGAACCATCTTCCGTGAGCCCGCATTCCAGCTACAATTCCTAATGCTGGAATGCAATTTAGATTCTCTTGGTTGTCCTTGTGTCTTGTAATATCGACAAGAATATATAGATTTAAGATCGGTTCACTCTATAATGGGGTTGAGGAGAGTGGATGCTAGTTAATCACCAATCCAAAAGAAATTATCCAAATAAACTAAAACACACACTCAATAATAATCGAGTAGAAAGTAAATCAAGCACCAAACAAAGGTCTTTTTACACTGGTTCACCCATTAGGCTACTCTAGTCCTTAAGTATTTTGCTTGAGCCTTCCCACTATCTACGACTTTGTTATGGATCCAAAACATTGCCTACGACTCCGTTATGGGTTGAAATCAACTCGTTTTTAACGAATTCCTTACATATTGAAGCCAAACCTTTTTTGACAACTTCGTTACAAGTTGAAGTAAAACCTTTCTCTCAACTCATTTCTAATATAGGCATTAGTTATAACCCTTACAGAGAGGCTTGAAAATGGTTCTAATATTAAATTTCATATAGAACAAATAAGCAAGCGTAAGAGACAAAAGGTTGACCTATTAAAAATCTCTGAGTGTAGGATAAAATAGGTAGACCTATAAAACAAAAGGTAGGTCTATAAGGTTAAATCAGGTAGTTTAAAATATGACAGTTGGGATATTTAATCGCTCTCCCTATCTGAAGATTTGAATATGAATTCAAACATAAGATGAGCTATTGCAACTGATATTATAAAATAAATCCTAAAATAAAAAATCTAAAATAACCCAAAGATACATTTAATTATTTGTCTCTCCAAAACCTCTTGATGGTTAACCAAGGTTCACAAATATGTTTATTTGAACATGTGCTCTATCCTTGCATAATCAGCATCCAATTGGTCTAACTTGATGTCTGAAATAGTCAAAATTTAGATAAACTAGTTAGCCACTTCTTAATTTGTTCATGCTCATCAAAATAAGGTGGACAACAATCGATAGCTCTGTGTTTAGGCTGTTCTTGTATCTGCCAGCACAGGCGGTAACAGATAGTTCTGGCTTTATGTTTCCTACTGTACTGTAATTGTGCCATATAGTTGTTTTTCATTCCTTGTTCCATCACGTACAGCATCCATCTTCTCTGTGTGCACTCTTTTAATGGTATCTATAACATAAAAAAATATTATCGGGTTGGGTTGTCTTTGTGTTCATCTTGTTGCTCGTGTGCCTTTATCTTAACATAAATTCCTTGATGAAGTTTTGATTTTATAATATTTTTGTTTCCTTTTCTTGTTGACAATTCAAATTATATAAGAGCTAGTACACTGGTCTTTGTTTTTAGTTTGATGAATCCTTTCCCTTCATTGGATCTCCTTATGTGATATTTAAATTGTTGAAAGCATCAATAATCTGTCCAGTAGTTGTACTTTTCAGACGAGTCCTTTCTTTAATGCATCTGATCTGCACCAGTGTTTCCCTTAAATGTCATAGACATCAAAGTTTAAGAAACACCCCTGCCACATGAATCTGATCAACATGTCAGAATTTGTGTTTCTGCTGATGGTGGAAGTAGTATATATCTCATAAAAGATTTTTTATTTGAATGTCTTCAAAGGCTTCATTTGATGAGCGTGCTATTTTATATCATGTTCAGTGTCCAATTTTAACTTATCTAAATGTTTATGATTTTTTTTGTCTTGGACTCGTGATTTTGTCATTGTACTTTTCGATCAAATCACTTTCTGTAATTACATTCTTCATATATTTCTCTACTTGATTTTATTGTATCATTAATTTTATCTTTAATTCTCTTTCTTTGCAGGTAATACTCATTTTGATGCTTCACAATATGAGTTCTTTGGAAGAAATGTCTTGGACGAAGTTGAGTTGGGTGGTTTTGAAGAAGATGATGATGTGGGTGTTAGACTAGTTGGGGTTGATGATGAAGAATTTCAGTTTTCTTCATCTGGAGACAGAGAGGAGGTCGTTTTGTTAGACCTGTCTAATGATTTCGCCACACTGCCATGTTAATGATTGCTATAGCAGTTTGCATCTCCAGTATTTAGCTATTATAAAAGCCATAACCAGCGTTCTTTTGTAGACCAGCTTCAGTGAGCAACAACATGAAATGGTCATATTTGTTCCTGAAAAGTGTGTTATGGAAAATAAGTTGCCTTTAAAAATGTTTTCGTTGATTCTCATGGACCAGATTTAGTGCTGCACAGCTTCATTTGCACGATAATGTTGCCTATGTTTCTTATAGGAAAGTAGATTTGCTCTGGACAGTTTGGTATATCTTATTGCAGTGTAACCAGTAGTTATGCACAAGCTTCAGCATAAAGTACCAAATCAAGAAATACAAATGATTGTTAAACACAATTTAAAAAATCTAAAGAAACAGAAGACCACAGTCCTTGATATTAACTTATGATTAAACACAAATATAAAAAAAATCTAAACGTCCTGATAGATATGTTTGTCTATACAAGTTAAACAAGTTAGAATGATAAAGTTAGAAGCCAATGCAGGCAAAGAATTCATGTTGCCAATATCATATGGTTTTACACTAGTAAGAAGAAGACCAATAGACAAGGCCAAATGAGACCAAAACATCTATTGTCGAATCTGCTTCTGTGTCTAGAATGCATTAGTGTTACATGTCCATGAGTAATGAGTCTAATCTCTAACAATATATGTATGATATTATTCGTGCAGCAGTGAGATTAAAAACTTTTAAAAGTTTCATTTTGTTAGAAGTATTAGTTCTTGAGCTTGCTGCCTTGAGTGATTTATGTTTAAAAATTTGTCGTGTACATATTGCTCGCTCCACATAAATTACATTTGAATACAAGTTTGTGTGTTGAAAGGATGCTTAATAGCTGCTATTATGGGATCCTTGAGATGTTTTGCCAATTTGTAGAGCTTTCATCATCTGAAGATGTTTCTTTAGTAAGCTGGTAATGTTAAATATGTGTAACTTATTTTTGTTTAACACGGTTACCTTTTTCATTTTCAGGGCATGGGGTCTTTATCTGGTATAGATGATCTTGCAAGCACTTTTTTAAAGGTCAGTTTCCTTTATATGAATTAATGTCTGTCTCCTTTATATTAGTTATTGCTTAAAGGCTTTTTTAGGTCTCTATCTTTGTCACCATGTTACTTCACCTTAGCTATTAGCTAATCATCAGAAAGACGCACAACAAATTGCCAAAATCCAGCCTCCTTGGATGGAAGTGTGCTAAAGTTGAGGGTAGTCTAAGGTCTATATTTAGGACTATATAGTTCATCTATGTGCATTTTAAGAGAGAAAATACACAGCAATGAAAGCTTGAAGCAGAAAAACCTAGAAACATAGGCATAATTCAAAAAAATGATATTTCAAACCTTCATTGTAACTGATCTATTGGGAATTGGATGTGATTTCTTACAGAACAAACCACTGTATTCCTACAAATTTTTAAAAGATAATTGTTGGAGAGGAAACAAGGAATTCAGTTTTCTTATTCATGAATTATCCAGGACCCATGTAGTTTGGCTGATAAAAATTGAATAAATCTTATGTCTAGGCACGGGATTGTAATCTTTGTCATTTATGGATTGTTTGATGACATGGCATCTGATAAAATATTAAAATCTGAGAAGTATAGGGAATTCTGAATCCTACCTTGAAAGTTATTGTTTCATCTTTTAGCCATGCTGAATATTATGCTACCATGTACATTTATACCATCACCTTATTGTTTTCTTGAGTATGTAGTATTTTATGTATGTTAACATTGTTCAGATAAACAAGATTGTTGATGAGCCAAGGAATGCAGGCGTCATTGGTGATAGAGGATCATTTTCAAGAGAAAGTAAGAAACAAATCAACCATCTTGTACTTTGCTTGATATAGGGTTAGATTTTCCCTTCCACTTGTTTAGCTTTTTGAAGATCAGCAACCACAGAAATATTATATAATTTTCATTAGCCTTCAATATGTCTCCATGCTTCATTCAGATACTCAGGTATCTTACTTGTGTATCTGATTTGTGCCAATTGGTGTAGATTGTTGGACTATTGAGAAATATCTTCATGAAGTTGTTAGAGTAAATGGATCTTTATATAGATTTTTGTGTTATTCTTTATCCTTTTATTTTTGTATTATTCGTTTATCTTTGTGTTCTCTTACATATGTAGGAGATAACCCTTAGTGCCATACAATCAATCTATTATTTCTTTTTTCTCTATATGGTATTAAGAGCACATGCCTAATTTATTATTTCTTTTCTCTCTACATGGTATCTAGCCACTACTACCCACACCATCATCGCTAGCCACATTGCTGTTGGACTACCCCATCGCCTCCTGCGACCTAGTTGTCGATTCCTACCTATGCAAGTAAAGGTGTAAATCAAGCTAGATCGGCCCTAGGGCGTTCGACCTGGCCCGATCCAACCTATGAAATGGATAGGTCGGGCCGGCTCAAGCCTGGATCAGGCTGTGGGTCATGCCAAGCCAAGAGCTAGGCCCACCTGGTCCGACGGACTAAGCCCATTTAGGCTCGGTTGTTGGACTGGACTTGGTTGGACTAGCTTGGATTTAAAAAAAAATAAAGCATGACCCATTTGATTGGACTGGCCCATGGCTTGGCCTTACCATAGGTCCTAGGTCATGCCGAGCTAGGCGGTTTAAAACCTGATAGGCAATTTAAAACCCGGTTCGGTCCATTTTACTCCTCTACATGCAAGACTAGCCTGTTGCTATTCCTATCAGTTATGTAGGCTGACAAGTTCTCTTTCTCCCTTCGTTTCTCCTTTTCCTCCATGGTACACTTCTATGACATGAGAGGTCCTATGTTACCTATCATGACTATTTGTCTCTTTACCTACTACCTTTGTTCTCCTCCATGATGGCATTCTCTTCCATGAATCCATCGTCGACTACATCATTAGATGCGTGGCTTCAAAATTTATGTGGTACTACAATGAAATACAATAGGAAGAATTATCTTTTACGTTCAAAGTCGTTCACTATTTTCCTTGACGCTCATTGGAAGACAAAGCACATTAGTTAGGATCTGCTAGCTTCAAAAGATCCTACCTACAATGATTGATTTGTTACAGATTGTGATGTAATTTTCTAACTTGTCAAGAGTATGAAGGAGAATATTACTGTTGTCGTCATGTTCCTCATTCTGATCTGAGATACAGTGAAAGAAACATATGGACATGAGAAAAACATCTCTCACGTGTTTAAGATTTATGGGCAATTCTTCTCCTTTCAGTAAGGGGATCATTCTATTCAAGATCTATATACATCTTTGCATGCTCTTATTGATAAGTTAGATATTCATCAGCTTATTGTTCTTGATGCACAAACATTAAAGGAATATTATGAAGAGTTAGTAGTTATAAAATTTCTCTCCACTCTACAACTGAAGAACGCTTCCCAGATCCATGGACATGTTTTTTGTGTCGACATTGTTCCATTCTTGTCCTCTAAATTTTCTTGCATTCTCTGCATTTTTATTGGGACTCCTACCTTCCTCATTGATTAGTCGGTCATGGTCAGTTACAGTTATAGATGTGGCTGTGAACATAGTCAAGGACACGATTCAGGGGGAGGATGTGGTAGCGGGCGTGGGAATCACAAGTGTGATCATTATGGATGCACCAATCACATTTCTAAGAAGTATTGGAACAAATTCAACAAACTTGAATGAACTTAAAATGCTGTCTCCTGTAGACAACTCCTCTGGGACTGCATGTATGTCTGATATAGTCACTATTTCTCAAGTTGAGTATGGTCATTACCTATAGTTTCAAGGAAGTTAGACTTTGTTTACGACTTCCCATGCAATTACATCTGGTATTGGTGTCTTCTAGCCTTTACGAACAATTCTTGGGTATTAGATTCGAGTACTTCCATTTATATGATAGGTACTTGAGACTTTTTTGTTTTCCTTTCTTGTACATCATCTACCTTTTCGTGTCTACAACAGATGGTAATCTTTATTTTGTCCTTGGAGAAGGATTTGTTCAAGTCTCTTTTTCTTTGAATATTGCTATTGTTCTTTATGTACGTAACTTTTTTGTCAACTTGCTTTCTATCAACAAATCACAAAGTTCTTAAATTGCTTTGTGATATTTTTCTCGTATTATTGTACTTTTCAGGATTTACAAATGGATAAGAGGATTCGTTTGGACTCATAGTACCAAATGTCGACGTGTGTCAATTGAAATTTCACTGACACGTCTTATTTTCAATTTACTGATACTGATAGAATATTGACATGGAAGTTTTCTAAACAAATGTGGATTTTTTTAATATGTTTCCATCGACACGATATCGACATTTTATCGACACGTATCTTTTTTTCAACTTGCTAAAGTTCGACATGAAATCGACATTTAAAACTTTATTTGGATTGTAAACATGGTGGACTGTACTTTCTTGTTCATGAGAATGTTTCCAAAGAGCTCGCCTCATCCACTTCTACTCCAAAGTGATCTCTTTTGTGAAACTTTCGTCTTGGTCATTCTTCGCTTTGAAAGTTTCAACAAGCTTCGCTTTGAAAGTTTCAACAAGCTTTGCCTTAGATGTTTGTGGAATTCTTTGAGTATGAGTCTTGCTAATTGGGTAAGCATCATTGTGTTACTTACCCTAATTGGTTGAGTTCAGTGAGTTATGGTCCCTTTGAGTTGATCCACTCAGATATTTATGGTTTGTGTCATGTGTCTTTTGTGTTGAGTCATACGTACTACATTGTATTTATTGATGAGTTTTCTAGAGTCTCCTGGGTGTATTTACTTAAAGATAGAGTTCATGTGCCTACTATTATTCGAATTTTTTTTGCTGAAATAAAACCTTAGTTTTCTATTTTTATACGATTGTTTCGAACCGATAATGTTATGGAATTTATTTAAAATGATATTGCTAATTTTTGTGCTTTCTTGGGTATATTGCATCAAATATCTTACTCCCATATTTCTCAACAAAATGGTAATGCTAAAAAAAACACAAATATATCTTTGATGTCACTTGTATTCTTATGTAACAAATGAAAGTTTCTAAATATCTTTGGTTTAATGCGACCTTGACTGCTTCTATTTCATCAATAGAATACCGTCAACTGCCTTTCATGGTGATATACCTTTTCAGAGGTCGTGTCCTAATCTCCCTTTTTTTCCACTTACCTCCTAGAATTTTTGGGTAAGTTTATTTTGTATATGATTTATCCCTAGCCTAGATAAACTATCCTCTCATTTTATCAAGTGTATTTTTATGGAATACTTTAGAGCTCAAAAGGGATATCGGTGTTATGATTCGATTATTAGAAGATATTTCACTTCTGTTGATATTAGTTTCTTTGAGTGTACGTTTTATTTTGTCTCTACTTTTCCAACGAATGTCCAAGTTATTGTTCCTCTTCCCATTCTTATTGAGAGTTCTATTGTTGAGTGTACTTATTGTGTTTCCATAGCTTCTACTTGCCCTTTGTAGGTATGCACTCATTGCTTTCAAAAACGACCATTGGTTCAAACTTAGGCCAATGCAACTCTACGTCAGTAGATCTAAGTTCTTCATATCTTGGTCTTCCTATTACTCTCTGTAAGGGTAAATGATCTGTTGCTATTCATTCTATTTTACATTGTATTTTATATGATCGTCTTTACCCTGTATTTTGTTAGTTTACCTTGTCCATTTCCTCAGTGTCGATTTCCAAGAAATACACAAAGGTTATGAAAGAACACTTGGGAGCTGATTACTCCTCTAATTGATGTTACAATTGTTGGATGTTGATGTGTTTATATCATTAAATACAAATCAGATGACTCTCTTGATAAGTACAAGGCGTGTTTGGTTGCAAAAGGATTTACGTAGACTTTTGGTGTCGACTATGCTAAGACTTTTTTTCTTGTAGCAAGATTGAACTTAATTCGAGTTTTACTGTCTGTATCTATTAACTAAGCATGTAAGCTACATTAGTTGAATGTCAAAAATACATTTATGTATAGTGATATAATAGAACAGATACTTATGGAGCAATCTTCAGGATATGTTGCTCAAGAAGAGAGCAAGGTGTGCCACTACAAGAAAGCTATCTATGGCCTAAACCAAAGTTCGATATCGTGGTTTAAAATTTTTAGTAGAATTATCATGGGAGTTGGATTTCGACGTCGTACAGTAAATCACTCAGTATTTATCCAACAATACAGTAGTGACTGTGTGACACTGGCAATATATGTTGATGACATCTTTTTGACACACAGTGACACGTATAGGATTGTTAAGGCTAAAGAATATCTTAGGAAATACTTTGTCACTAAAAATATGGAAAGACCTTAATGCTTCCTTGGGATAGAATTTATTTATAACAGAGATAAAGTAGTTCTATTTCAAAAGAAGTATGTCCTTTATCTACTTCAGGAGTCCGAACTTCTAGGTTGCAAGCTTGAGAGCACTTCAATTGACTAATGTTTAGATTTTTAGGACACCACTTCTGAGCTATTTTAGAATGTGGGGCGATACAAACGAATGATCGGGAAACTTACCTACTTGACTGTCACTTGTTCAAACATCTTCTGATGTGGTTGCTGAGTCAATTTATGCATAAACCAATACTCGTTCATTGGAAAGGAGCTTTATGCATGCTAGTTTATGTAAAGGCTTAGTCTACTAGAGACATAGACACTTTTACGTTGAGGTTTACTCAGATTCGAACTATGCTGGTAACAAAGGAAATTGAAAATTTACTTCTGACTACTATACTTATATTGGAGAGAACTCACTTGAAGAAGTAAAAAATAGAATGTAGTATCTTGATCAAGTGCAATAGCTGAATACATGTCTATGGCACGACGATATGGCTTAAATTTTTATTAATCGAGTTAGGTTTCACTGTGTAACTTCCTATGCGCATGTATTGTGTCAACCAAGCTGCTATATTTATTACCAATAATCCTACATTTCATGATAGAACAAAGCATATTGAGGTATACTGTTACTATGTTAAAGATGTAATAATGAGTGGGATCACCTCTATTCCTTGTTCGTCATCATCTGATCAACTCGCTAATATTTTCATAAAAGGTTTATCTCTAGGGACCTTTAAGTCACTATGTAATAAGTTGAGTATGTTAGATATTCATACTTTAACTTGAGGGGAGAGTGTTAGAGTAGATGGATTTTTATATGGATTTTTGTATTATTCTTTTATCTTTGTATTATACATTTATCTTTGTGTTCTCTTATATAAATAGGAGATAACCCTTGGTGCAATACAATCGATTTATTATTCATTTTCTCTTTACAGAAGTAAATCTAGCCAACATGAGAGTGTTAAGGATAAGTGGAAATACTTTGAAAGAGTAGTGACAAAGTAGATGTAGATGTGTTCAAGTAAAATGAGAGATATTAGGTGGTCTTTTTATGCATATAGAGATCTATGAAGGTAGAATTTCACATGGAGGAAGTTAGAAGAGGTAGAAGAAGGCAAGAAGCCTTAAAAAGATGTGATTTGATCCAGGTCGATAGACTTAAGAGGTAGAATTTGATAGAATCTTATTCTTGGATAGATTTTAGTACAAGGAAAATGATCGATTTTCTTGATGTAATTTGTATGAGACTATGAGTTGAATAGTTGATATAGTCACAAGAGAATAAAATATCTGCATCTTTCAATAGTATATATTATCTTCATTTTGAAAATTAAAGTTGATATGTGATATATATATATTGTTTTCTTCTTCGAGTCATATCATCTTTCAGTTACTAATATAGGGTAAAATAGAACTAATTCAACCAATTAGATGTTGTGATTAACGTGATACAAGATCTAGGCATCCCCACAAAGCTCCTACTTCGTCTATTGATTCTGTAGTGGTTGAAAAACTAAACTATAAATTCCTAAATTTCCTTAAGCACTTTATCTCAAAAGGCTTGTACATGTGTTGCAGGCAATACTTGTAGAAAGAAAAGTATCCTTGTTTGAACTGAAATGAAACATGGATGCAATGCAAGTCATAACTTATTTGTGTTGTCACTCTAGCTTCCAGTATGAAGTAAAATGCAATTGATGATTTTAATTTGGTATAGGAGATACAGTGCCACATAAGATTATGTTTCTGTTGAATATAGCCTGCAGGAACCATTTATATTGCTGGATTTTTTGGTAGCCCTTGGATTCCAATTGATTTAAACATGTGAACTGTGTGGCAAGGGATAGAATCTCTCGAAACAGTTGTTTGAATCTTGAGATATTCTCATGGGATCTTGGGTTCCCAAAAATTTTTGGATGTTGAAATCTCACAGAATGCTTAGTGTTCCAATATCTTCCCCTGCCTAATTGGTAACCCCAAAGGTGGTGATTTAGTTAGTTTCATCCTCAAACTGCCCTAGATTTAGAGAATTTGGAATTTTTGTTAGAATTTAGAATTTGGGTTCTCATATGGTTTGGAATGCTGGAAGTTTTAGGATCTAAATTGTTCTAGGCACCTTGAAGAAGGTGAGAAAATTGCTTAATTAATTAATGTTCTCAAACTATCTTGGAATTGGAGCATTTGGGATTTGTTCTCATATATTTTGGGATGCTGAGGATCGTAGGATCTGAAAATATTTTCCCCAACAAAAATACCTCATGAGCGGAAGTGGGAAACAGAACGTTAGCACTGTTAGTAAACTGTGATTTTTTTTTTGAATTTTTACAAGTTCCATCATCGTTTCAGGTTCTTCTGCTGCAGATTGGTTGCAAGAAATAAACTTTTCAAACTGTTTGGATCAGCGTGTTTTAGATGCTGAAATTGTTCAGGATGACAAAAGATGGTGGTCCCTGTCTCACTCTCCAGCCCGTCTTGTGGAATCTAAACCGTTGTACAGAACTTCATCATATCCTCAGCAACAACCGCCTCCACCACAACGAAGCATCTCCATTGAAACATATCTTAGACCAAAAACTTCTTTCACGTCCTACCCTCCATTGGGGGATATATCTCAGGTTCCTTCAATTCTTTCACGCCATTCAAGTATTCCGTCTCATACCTCTGGGCTTCAAATGCCTTTTGTGGCACCAAATCCCTTAGTTTTTTCAGCCTCTCAAATTCACCTGGCAGGGCTCTCCCACAGAATGCAGTATGGTGCTAATATGAGTCACTTGATTCCTCCAGGCCTCCGTGATAATCAACAAAACAATTGGCCAAATCAAATCAAACAATTTTCAGTGGATCATCTGACTTTGTTGCCCAACCTTCTGCCGCAGAAACTGCCTCATCCTATTGGTTTGATAAATTCGAGGATGTTGTCTCAACATCAGCAGCAGAGAATGCCATCCGTTCAATCATCCTTTTCTCATTTATCAAACTTGCAGTCTCAATTGTTCAGCCTATACCCCTCCTCCTCTCATATGATGAACAACCTTGATTCAATGTCTGGAATGACTGGTGTGAGGGAACCAAGATCTAGACCAGGACAGAGAGGAAAGCAGAACAGATCTCAGCAGAGCTTTGATTCTGTCAGCCAGAAGAATGACAATATGTGGCCACGGTTCAGGTCCAAGTACATGTCTGCTGAAGAGATAGAAAGTATTCTGAAAATGCAGCACACATCAACTCACAGCAATGACTTGTACATAGATGATTACTATCACCAGGCTTGCCTAGCAAAAAAATCTACTGGATCAGACCTTAAGCAACAATTTTACCCAACCACCATACACAGTGTGCCCTCTCATTCTCATGCAAATAAAGAATCGCATGCTTATCTTCATGCCAATGATCTTGGAAGGTATTCATTTTCATCCATTCGTCGGCCTCGCCCACTTCTTGAAGTTGATTCACTCTCTGTCACTGGTGAGAATGTTTTGGATCAGACATCTTCTATAAAGTCTCTTGAAGAAGAACCCATGCTTGCCGCACGGGTCACTGTTGAGGATGGCTTTTGTCTTCTTCTTGATATTGATGATATTGATCGCCTTCTTCAATCAAGCCAGTCTCAAGATGGATGCACTCAGTTGAGGAGTCGTCGTCGGGTACTCCTAGAAGACCTCGCTACATCACTTCAGCTGGTCGATCCACTTGGGTCTGGTAAGGCTGGACACTCTGTTGGGCTAGATCCAAAAGGCGACCTTGTGTTCCTACGCGTTGCCTCTCTCCCAAAGGGTCGAAAGCTCCTCTCACGCTTCCTTCAACTCCTTTTCCCAGCTAGTGAGACAACTCGGATAGTCTGCATGGCCATTTTTCGTCACCTTAGATTTCTATTTGGTAATTTACATTCAGATTCTAGTGCAGCAGAAACAACAAAAAATCTTGCTAAGACTGTTTCCTCATGTGTGTTTAGTATGGATCTAACTGCCTTGAGTGCATGCCTTGCTGCTACCGTCTGCTCCTCAGAGCAGCCACCTCTTCGCCCACTTGGTAGTTCTGCTGGAGATGGAGCTTCAATAGTTATAAAATCTGTTCTTGAGCGGGCAACAGACCTCCTGACCAACTTTCATGCTGCAAATGCTCATAGCACTCGCAGCCCATCTTTGTGGCAGGCATCCTTCAATGCCTTTTTTGGTCTACTTACAAATTACTGCTTGAGCAAATATGACAGTATTATGCAATCGCTGCTCATGCAGTCGCCAAATACTGCTGTTATTGGCACAGAAGCAGCCAAAGCCATTAGCAGGGAGATGCCTGTCGACTTGTTACAGGCAAGCCTTCCTCACATGGATAAGCATCAGCGCAAACTGTTACTGGATTTTACCCAGAGGTCCATGCCAGTGGCTGGGTTTGATACTCATGGAGGCAACAGCGGGCTGAGTACCTCTGAATCAGTTCCAGGCTAAACACTGGGAGAAGCACTTCAAGTGTCCGAACAATCATGTTAGGTTTCGGTTCCTCTTTTTTCGTTCTGTCCGGCTGATGCTTACATGTTCGAAGTCAGGAAGCTGGTTGCACCACACGAAAAGATCAGGTTGGTACGAATATCCGTTAAGGTAAAACTGCGTTACCTATATTTTTTCCTCTTGCGTGGTTTTACATCTATATATATATATACATACTTGGAGTTGTGGCCAGAAGTTTTACCGGGGAGCTTGATTTTGTTGCTTCCAGATAGTAGTTGTTGAGAACTGTACAGGTTCTGTTACTGGAAAGCCTTCAAAGGAGACAGGGCTGCATTTGGTGGGATTGTGGGAAGTCGATAATGGGGTTTGATTTGTTTGTTGGGGGGATCAATGTGTGTACCTGTGGACGCATGATCTATTGTGATAACCTACTGTTTACCTGGTCTAATAATTTGAATTGGCATTTATATCCTTTGAATGTTTGATTGTTTATTCATTGTTCATGCCTTTGCAAGAATAACTTGCCTATGATATTTTAAATTCTCTTAGATTAGGCTGGACCATTGTTAGTTAATTATCTGTAGGCGATTGCATTAATGCGAGTACGTTACATCTTAAGTAGATAGCCAACTGCATGGTCCTAGATCTCGTTTTGCCTACACGAGTTTAGCAGGGACCAAGGTAGATCTCAGTCAATGCATTCAAAATAATCATATTCGATACATGGTTATGTGTAATGGAGAGAACGTTTTCTAGATCAATGCTCAGTTGTTCTTCAATATCGTATAGATGCATATTAAAGGAAAAGTCTTCTTAACATGATTTATAAATATGCATTCTCAGTTATAAATATGTATAATTGAGGTGTATTGAGAGTGTGTATGTATATTTTTCCTGATGGAAGTGTATTGTACGTGTACCTCTTCCCTCTCCACATGTGTGGATATACTAGAGCTTTACCACAATGAAACATAAAAGCCAGTAGTATGTGTGCATTATACACTTGTTTCAATCTTCTTGTTGAGGGCAACCTTCACATGGAGCTCACTTGGGGATTCCAACTGCTTTGCCTTAACAACAAAACCACCATCTCCCACGCAAAGCCAACACAACCCTCTCTTGCACTTACAGCTTCCAAACATGTGCTGTGCTTTCTCTTCTCACTAATTCCTTCACATCTAAACTCCTGAGTCTAGATACGTATAAGTTGGGTGATAGCCTTTTTCTTCTAAAAAGAACTAGTTAGTTGCTGACTTCAACATTTGATGAACTCATCGTCTAGCGAAAGTCTTGAAACTACAACGATTTGACTGGTGATAGCGGAGGCAAGGGAGTCCATGCATGGGCAAGAAAACATGCAAGAGAAGTATTAAAAATTGCCTCCCTTCCTTCTTGTGTTTTTATATTTAAGAACCCTTCCTTAGTTTATACCTCTAGCTCCGCCACTGGCTCTGGCAAACTCAACTCTCAGCTGTAGATTAGGCAAGAACCGAGGGAGGAAGTGAGAAAAACAGCAATAGCTGGTTGGCTGCCTGGTTTTAGCATAGTCAATGGGACGATCACTGGGAACCACCTAATCTACCTACTAGTATGTGGTGGTGCTTACGGAAACTAGTGATTGAGGGGTTGAGAATAAACAATGTATTATTCCACTGGATTGTTCTCTTGTGAGAGCAATATAATGGATTTCTCAACAGAGTGGTCACCGCTGGAGATAAGTATTTGTTGACCTGGAAATCGTAATGGATGTAGTAGTGAGATTTAAGCCATTGAGCCGAGGAGAAGTCTAGAGATGATGTTCTCATAGCCACACAGGCTGTTTACTTAAGATCAAAGTCTAATATCCTAGGAATGGTGTGATTTTTGTGTAGACATTTACAGAAAAATCCCTCTAGGTGTTTTAATTAAGAGAGAATTGAACCATTAGATGTAACCAAAGATCTACTTTAGAGAAAAGAAGAGGAAGAGCAGAAGACAAGAAAGAGGCGTAAGGAAGAGGAGAAGTTCGATTGAGGCAGTGGAAGAGGAACTCAACAATTACCGACGGTAGTGGAGGAACCACGAGGTACGGTAGGAAAACCTACGGTAGACGAGGTAGCAATGGTATAAGCGGTGGCATTGTCAAGTGAGGACAAGAAGGAAGAAGTGGGACGCGGTGGTGCTATCAAGTGAGAGTGAGGACGAGAATGAGGACGAAAAGGAGGCGGTGTCAGTGGTACCGTCAAGTAAGGATGAAGACAAACAGATGAGGGAGGGTAGCAACAACGACACCAGGAGAGATTGATGAAGAACGAAAATGAAGAAATGAATAGGACGAGGAGTTAGAGTATCTGATTTAATCTAAATCATTGGTTGAATTCAAAAACATCTAATCTTATCCATTGATATAATCCAATGGTCATAAATAATTTAAAATTAATATGTCTATAGGAAATACTCCGGTACATAGACACTTTTCTGTTCTAAGAAATACAACTGTACATAACTAAGATATTTTATTATTTATGTCCTTTTTTTTCAAGAGTTTATTTTTTTTTTGCATTCTTGTACTTTTAATACATGTCTGTCGGCATGTTACATCAACACTGTTAGTTTCAGTAATTTTGTATTCCATTCCCAAATTATTGCAAACAAGAAGAAGCATGTGTTGTTTACAGATGTCTGTATGTATGTGCTCCTCTTGTAAGAATGACAAACCCAAAACCAAGGATCTACTTGTATTTATTAAGAACCCATGGACTTTGGCGAATTCCATAGGTGGGGTTTGGATGATTCTCTTAACTATAAAGCAATCTTATAGATCAATACTTATTCTGTAACACAACTGTAGTTCCATTTGCACGTTAGCACGTTCTTCTCATGAATCAATCATTACCCTTTATTTTTTTCCGAAGACCTTATGATAATATAATCCTTTGACTCATAAGAGCGTTAGTCCGTAACCACAATTTCTATGACGCACAACCAAAAATGAAGATGGCAAAAAGGTACCCAAGGTGTAAAAGTGTAATTTCCAGACAAACCGAACCTAACATTTTCTAAGAAAATCACGTTATCAACGTTATCGAATGTTCCCTTAAGTTAAGTATATGTTTTTTTTTTATTGTTGATTATATCTTGAACTTAGGTAAACTCGTTTAAATGATTGTGTGAGTCGACACATTTATTAAGTGGATCCAAGGTGACTTGATGAATGATGGTATGGAATTCGATTAAATATTAGGTTAAAGATGAGTTTATATCATTATAGGTATACATGTGTGTGTGTGTGTTAAGATTAGGACGTAATATTACATCTTTTTGATTTTTCAATTCTAATAACTTTGTTAGAAATAATGAAGTTGGTGACTCTTTAATAGTGAGTTTTTTATGATTTTAGATTTTATATTTTGTATCATTGTTCTTATCATATAATGAAACCTCTTCCTACCTTGAGGACGTCGACCATTATGATTAAATCTTATATATCTTTGTGTTTGCATATGTATCTTTATTGTTGTTTTTTATACATCATTGTACATCTTCATGTTCTTGTTTTACTATTTGATTGTGTTTTATACACATAGACATGCATTCCCAACATTAATGATGAGTCCATGATAGTTTTATTTGAGGCACAACAACCTGATGTAGAGAGAGTTATCCATTATTCTTGCTATGATTTCACGCTATCTTAGCTTATATTCCTTGTTCTCTTCTAAACCTAAAGCACCAAGATCAAAACATTGCGCTTCAATGCGTTCTACATCGGAGTCACCAAAGCATATGGATCAAGGTCGACTTTTCGTTTTCGTTATTCCACGGTGTTTTGTTAGAAGTTTGACATTAATGAGCCAATCAATTCGAAAACTCCATTGAATTTTTGCATCTCATAAGCAACGTTGACGAGTTGATATGGTAAATCGTCAGGAAGAATTGGCCGGCGAAATATGAACCTGAAGATTAAATGTTTGTTTGGTAGAAGTTTTGGTCAACTTTTGAGTATATAATTTCTTTTTAAAAACTATAATGGTCCAACAGTTTTACTAAACTGTAATGTCTCGATTCCGGACACGCTACCAAATCACAGTATCACAAGCATAATTACACTAATTACAGAAACAAATATAACTGTAACTAAGGCTCACCTTCAGGATCACGATGCGTGGCTAGAAGCTCCAACTCCTGCACCGGAACTCAGCTACACATGGTCTGCACCTGAAAACCAAATAGCACGCGTGAGTGACATCTAAGTCACCCAGTACGTGCCCAAAACACACAACCACAAACAAAACTCGGCAAAACCAAAAGAAACTCGTTCTTATCATTTTGCAAAACTTGGTTTTCTCCTTTTTGAAAATCATCATTTCTTTTATTAAACAATCACTTGGGAATTCAATCCCAAAACCATATTCTTTTTCAAAAGCCATATCTCTTTTCTTTTCTCAAACATATTGGAAATTCATTCCAAAATCACTTTTTCCTTACAAAACATTCCTTTACATTTCTTTCAAAAACCTTTTGGAATTCATTTTTCCAAAACATTCCCCTTTTCAATATTTGAGATTTCTTCCCAAAACACACTTTTCAAATACACATTTCTGACCAGATCCAGCCTAAAACACAATG
>JAMKQA010090050.1:0-17091 GCA_024699735.1 Posidonia australis
TCGCCCCTGCACAGGGTGGCTTCACCGTGGCAGTGCAGAACACTAGGGTCGCTCCTTAGTGGACTGTGTGTAGCCAGAGTTTGGTTGCCTGGCGTCGGGCTTCACGACTCACTGTGTGTGGTTTTGGCCATTGAGGGCCGTTGTTTGTAGTTTTGAGCCAATGGAGCCCTGGTTTGTGGTTTTGGCCAGTGTGGGCCTGGTTTCTGAGGCGGTGAGGAAATGGTTTGCGAAAGGAATTTAAAAAGGGAAAATTGATTATGGTTTTGTTTTCCGCGGTTTTCATGGGGTGCGTACTGGGTGACTTTGGTCACTCATGCGTTTTCCTGGTGGTTTTGTTCACAGGTGCAGGCCTGCGTTTGGTTTAGCGTAGTACATATAGTCTGGAGTCTGCTAGCCGCACACACAGGTTCTTGGTGGTTTGATATTTTATTGTTTAGCTTTAGTTTTCCCGTAATTTAATTTGTTTAAATTATTGTGGAAAATATGGGACGTGACAGTTGGTCTTCGACCATGGCGAGGTTGAACTCAGATCCTACAATGAAGTGTGGCCTTAGAACAGGGAATGGTGAGGGAGATGGATATGATGAGAGTGAGGAGTATTTTTTGTGGGACCATCGCCACCATTGATGGTGATACTACGATGGCAACAGTGATGACGGCTACTATGCATGCTCTCAAATCCAAGGCCTTGATATCATGTTGAGATGGGAAGAGAATACTATATTATTTATAATAACAAAGGATTGCAATCTCCTATATATAAGAGAATACATACTTAACCTACAAGTGACTTAATAACTGGATAACACAAAGATCCATATAAGGATTCATTTACTCTAACATCAGTTATTCTTGTATTCAAAAAGGTTTCTGTACCTAAAATATCGTGTGTCCGTTGGTGTAACTTTTTTTGTGAATGTCTTGTTTTGAATGCCTGATGCTCGTGATGTTTCTATTCCCTTGCTTTTGGTTACTTCTCTTGATGATCAGGTTGATACTTCTTTTGTTGATCCTTCCAACAAGTACCAACTCTTTGTCCTCCTTTGATGTAGGTTCATATATCACACCTCGCTCTTCCATTGTTATTCCTTATATTAAACTTTCTATTGCACATAGAAAAGGCACATGTTCCAGTGTCCATCCTTTATCTCATTTTGTTTCTTATGATAACCTTCACTGAATGTATTAGATGTTTGCCTTGCCTTTGTCATATATCTTTGTACCTAGCAATTATCAGGAAGCATTAGGTGTACCTCAATGGAAGCTTGCAATGGATGAAGGAATGTTTGCTTTACGGTCATAGGAGACTTAGGATATTGATTTATGGTTATGGGATACTCATGTATGCAAGTTAAGAAAAGTTATATATGACTTCAAGCAAAAGTCCACGTACATGATTCACAAAATTCATTGAAGTTGTTAAAGTTAGATTCAGGAGATGTAATGTAGATCACTCAGTGTTTGTGAGGTAGAAATCCACAAGTTGGGTCATTTTGGTAGTATATGTGAATGATATTCTTGTAACTGGCAATGATAATATAAGCATTGAGGAAAACAAAGATTTCCTCAAGAAGTACTTTGTGACGAAGGACTTGGAGATATTAGATATTTCTTGGAAATTGAGATTACTCATGCAAGACATGGAATTGTATTGTCTTAAAAGAAATATGTACTTAACTTATCATAGGAAATAGGGATGCTTGGTTGCAAGCTTGCGAAGACTCTTATTGATCCTAGTTTAGACTTATGGGATGAATCCTCTGAAATGTTTGAGGATGCTACATGGTATAGGCAAGTATTTGGAAAGTTGATTTATCTCACTATGGCATGGTCAGACATCACTTTTGTTGTAGGGTTGGTCATGCACAAACCTAGACTGGTACATTGGAAGGCTTCCCTGTATATTTTATCTTACTTGAAGAGTACTCTAGGTAAAGGTTTACTCTACAAATATCATGGGCATCTCAAGGTCATTGGCTATTCTGATCTGGGTTATGTAGGTGATAAAGAAGATAGAAAGTTTACTTCTAGCTACTATATGTTTGTAGGAGGAAATCTTGTCACTTGGAAAAAAAATAAGAAGTAGAGCAATAACACATAGCTTGTGAATTGATGTGGATATTGGATTTTTTCCTTATGGTTCTATGCCTATGTATTGTGATAATCAAGTTAAAATCTATATCGCCAGTAATCCACTGTTTTATGAGAAAACTAAGTATATTGAGATTGACTGTCATTTTATGAGGAATGTTGTTCTATATGGGCAGGTTATTACTACTTACACATCCTCTTCAACTCAACTTTTAGATGTGTCAAAGTTGTATCTTTTAGTAGCTATCAATCCTTGTGCGATAAGTTGGACATGATTGGTTTATATACTCCAACTTTAGAGTGAGTGTTAGCATAGGTTAGAATAACTGGATTCTTATATGGATCCTTATATGGATCCTGTGTGTTTTGTTTAAGAGGTTTCTTGTAAGTTAAGTAAGTTCTCTATTGTATATAGAGGAGATTGTATTCTCTTTAGACATGCAATGTATGAATCCTATTATCTAACTACTCTAACATGTCCATTAGCATCCATACCCTAATCTGCGTTTTCTTCTGTACTACTTTTTTCTGACCTGGTTAACCTGTAGAACTGGCCCAACTCTCTTGTTGGACCAGCTGTCTCAGCCAATGACTGCTAAGTGACCCTATCTGAACTTCATGCCCACATCCAAGCCATTGAATTGATTTCAGCCTAGGTCATCCTAGGTCTCTTCTTTGATTCTGTCATTTTTTCTGTATAAATTTTCAATATGTACCCTTAAAATCTGTTGCTATTTACATTTACATCCAACTATTAAAATGATATCAAAATGTGTCCATTTTACATACCCTCTGTAATATTTACATGCATACTTGGACTATCATAAACTCTCTTTGATCCTTATTTACATACTATCGTATAGATTTGGTGCATATTGTATTGTATGTCTCATTGTTGCAACCTATAAACAGATCATAAGCTACGCAAAACTGTTTCTAAAGCACATGTTTTTATATCTGGTTATTTTGTCAGGGATTATGGGATAATACTTGTAAATTCCTCCGGCATCCTCACATTCAGTTGCAGAATATTTCAAGTCAGCTTTTGGCAATATACTTTCAAAAAGCAACTGAGACTGGTAGAGCCAGTCATGATACATTACATCTTGAAAATCTGCATCTCATGAATCCATGCAGACTTTTCAAGATTGCTGTTTCATACTGCATTCAGCTCAAGTCTGTGGAAATTGATCCTGCATCAAGCAATCTTGTCACACAGAACCTTGCATTTACAATATGTCGTTTACATTCTTTCGTTGGAAATAAAAGTGGTACACCTTTATGTGAGTATTGGTCTGCCCTTGATTCTCATGAACGAAGCTGCTACCTTGAAGCCTTTGAGTTACTTGGTTCAAGGAAAGTTACAAATTCTTTTCTGCTTCTTTCTACTGATAAAACAAGTGTGATATTGGATGGTAAATTGTCAACTCAGCCAGATCATACCGATGATCTCCAGTCACTTGTTGTATCTTTGCTTAAAAAAATTGGGAAAATGGCAATTTCACAGGAAGATAATCAGGTGCGAAACCACATTAGGTGCATGATTGATTTGCTTCTTACTGAATTTTTTAGTAAACAGCTTTGTGAGTCCATTTATAATTCTTTTATTTAAATTCAGACATGGATATGATTTTAATGTTTGGTTAATTGATATCAGATGAAGGTAGTCTTCAATTGCTACAGAATTATCATGTCTCAGATTGGTTCAGAAGGCTGTCGTGACTATGCTATCCATATATTGGAACCATTATATAAAGTGTGTGAAGGATTTTCTGGGAAAGTTATTTCTGGTAAGCTCATTGTAGTAGATGACAGTATATAACTTGTCAATTGCCTTTTTTGGGATTATACATGGCCATCCTGTTTTAGATGTCATTTCATAATCCACCATTCACCTTCTGCATGCATCGATCTCAATTCGTACACTTAATACTTTCATGGATGCTTGTTTTCCTCTTGTTCTTCCTGTTAAGTTGATTAGATATCAGCTTGAGAGTTGTGGAATTCACTTTGACAGTTGCTCTTGGTGGAACATGCTTTATACAAAATTCATTTCTCGGGATAACTTCTTTTTTTGAGCGGTATGTCTCAGGATAAATTAATGTCTTGCAAGCTGTCATTCCATGGATATGCTGAAGTAATGCAATTTCAAAACATGATTTAACAATAGCATTATCATCTTGGTCAATTAGAAAATTTTTGGCATTGTAACTCATCTTAGTTGCAACTGTGTTTTGAGTCAAACAGCATATAGTTGCATTAACTTAAAAGATATACTGGGGTTTCTTATAATCTTTATTTTACCGAACAACCTAGGTGATAAACATGCCCACTTGATCTCTATCTCCAGTATATTGTTGATTTTCGAACCATTTCTTTTTTGGTTGAGCTTTTGATCATCAAGCTTGCTCCTACTTCCTCTTTACCAATCATGGTTGTTTTGAGGTCAATTGATGAAGTTCAGCCTTAATTTTTTTTTCTAGTCCTTCCATTAGTGGTCTACTTCTCTTTCATTGTCTAGGTTGACGGAATTTGGTGGGGCCTTTTCTGCTTCTATTGTCATAATTTCTGTATATAACATAATTTCTATTTTCTTTCAATATAGAAGTCTCAAAATCTTGATTTCCTTCTCCATAGAGGTCGATACTTACCATACCTTATTCCAATTTCAGATGAAGCTAAGCATTTTGCTGAGGAGGTTCGAGACAGCATTTGGAAGTTAGTTGGTAATGAATATTTCATTGATGTTTACAATCTGATCAGGAAAAAGCTCAAGGAGAAGAGGGACAAGAGAAGGCAGGAGAGGATTATGGAGGCCATTGATCCAGAGCGTAATGCGAAAAGGAAACTGAGAATATCAGCCAAGCACCGTGCTCATAAAAAGAGAAAGATAATGGGGTTGAAGATGTTGAGATGGAGAAGATGAGGTGGACAAAGCCCTACACGTCTGTCAAGGGTTGATGTTAGCCTAATTAAAGTGTACGGTTCGTCTTATTTGCTACCATTTTTTTATTCCATCCCCTTGTTACATTTGGAGTTTAGAAGAGGTAACTAGCATCTTAGGTGTTTTGTGGTGCTTCTTGGCCTTGTTTTCACAATGTAGAAATAGTTTGCACCATTATAGGTGGTGATAAATTTTGTAATATAGAGCAAATTGGGGGTGGGTTTGTATTTTTTGTGGTGCTTCATCACCTTCTTTTCATAATGTAGAAATAGTTTGCACCATTATAGCACTGGTGATAAATTTTGTAATATAGAGCAAATTGGGGGTGGGTTTGTATTTTTTAGTTACTCCAGTTTGTATTTGCAGCGTGACTATAATTTATTTGCCTTCTCTACTGTGATCAAAGTTATGGTACAGTAGCGCTGGGGTAGATGATAGAAGCTACAGGCACTAGCCATGGAAATTAAATTTTGCAAAAATGTAAAGAGTTGGCATGTGAAAGGTACCATTAAATGACGGCAATCTTGATATATTCACTTGAAAGTTAACATACTTTCGAAAGTTGTTTCACATTTGTTATCTTACCTCCACTTTCAGATATCCTTTGTCCTTCAATTGCATGTAGGTGACACCACCGTTAGTTTTTTTTTGTTGACGGTTGAGATAAAAGGAGGTGAATTTTTATACATGTCTCAGGATTCGAATCTGAGATCTGTGACGAGTTTAAAGTTCTCTCAATCACTGTGACAATGAAACATTGTCTAGATGACACCGTTAGTTTAGAAGAAAGATATTTATATCCTTAGATGTTTTAAACTCCTTAATATAGTAGTTATTACTTAAAAGACTCTGGACACTGCTGATTGTGAAACCTTCTTTCTTGAAATCGGCGGTTCTCAATTGTTATATTCTTGGGGCTTATAAAAATGATCATTTACACAAAACACAAGATGGGTCCTTCGGTAACGGTGCCTTTTTTTGGGAATAGTCCACATAAGCGAGGTCCATAGCCACAGGATTGAGAGGCCTTACCCGTTGGCAAAAGAATTTACTCTATTATCGTTTGTTGTCATCCACATTTAATTTTTGATCATTCTGATGATTTGATGCACATTTATCTTGCGACTCTTATTGTGGGTCTCTTATCTTTGAAGCATATTCTTTAAAATTTCAAGACCACAATCATTTCTTCCATGAGGTTTTTTAATAAGAACGTGTAACTTGTTGGAAATCTACTACTCTTACCCCCTTCAACGGTATCGCTGTCTTCAAATATGTTCTTGCTTCTCTGTTGGTGTTAAAGCTCCTCCTACTCCAAATGTTCCTATAGCTTTATTGCCTTTTTCTGGATATTTAGTGGGATGTGATACCAATTGGCGTTACTAAGATTTGGCTTTCTTTTGAACTGCTTTGCGAACATTGAGGCCTACAAAATTCAACAGATGTTACCATTTTACTCTAGTCTTCGCTTGCCAAAATGTGGTTAACACTTAAAACACGCTTGTCTTTGTCTCTTTTTTTCGTTTTTTTAGCTCTATAGAGCAAATACATATCATGAAGATCCTGAATTCCCTAGTCGAGAGTCACTCGCATGTTTATCATTTGTCTCCCACATTGAAATCTATGATGAATTAATGACACCATCTTCTCCACATTCTGCATTGTCCATCCACAGCTGCCTATTCTGTCACGGCTTTCAGTACGTTTCATATACCACCATGTGATCTATGTGGCTTTGCTCTTGGAGATGCTGGTCATCTTTTTCTCCATCGCACTGGATATTTTATTTGGCCAGAGCATTGGCATACGTACTCATCTTATATCTCTTCAATTGCCTACTTTCGTTGACTATAAAGTTTGTATTCTACTACATCAAGCACCATCTCACCGTTCTCTTCTGCTTAATACCACATATGGAAGAAAAATGTTGCTTGGTGGATGTGGATATGTGATTTAGGACCATATTGATGTCGATGCTTTCACATTCATTAACACTATTGAGATCATCACTTGTGATTTTCTGAGGTTGGAGAAATGATGTTGATGTTTATATGAGTTCTCAATTCACTAGATCAATAATATAATGTTGTCAACATTAATGTGATTCCTTCCTCCAAAATTAACAATAGATCTAGATTTAAACTGTGTAGCATGGATTGATTAGAGAAATAAATAAAAATGCAAATTAATATTAACCAGGGTTATCCATTGTATGCATATGCAATGACCTATCTAAGGAATATAAAAACACTAGGAAAAATGGAAGCAGCATGAATACTCCTTTCACTCTTGGTGTTATTTCACATGATGATGAGGAAGTGAGTGGGAGGATGGAGTTGTCTAGCAACTTCCTTGTGCATCAAGCTTGAGGGGGGATATTTGTGTACTTAGAAAGGAAAGGAAAGGAAACTATTTCCATTTGAGCAAAAGGTATGTCCAAAATCATAACGTTTGTGGATATTTTCTATAGGAAAGTAAATTCCTTTGGTTTCTAATACAAGCTTTAAATTTTACCGTATTTTTCCAACCCATCAAGGTAGAATGTGTAGGAAAAATATTTTCCCTTGCTCAATGCATATGCACAAACACTATTTTAGGGTAAAAAAAAAAATCTTATGACTTCAATTAAGATGCTTTTCCTTTTCACCTCACATTTTCCTTTCCTTTTGTTTCCTTATCACAAGCCTTTGATGCTATATGGCGTGGGGATGAGGAAGCAAGTAGGAGGCCCAACAACTTCCTCGTGTAACATCAGTGTGATTCATTCCAATAAACAATAGATCTAGATTTAGACAACATGTAGCATGGATTGAATAAAGAAATAAACAATATATCATATAAAAACAAGAATTACTACTAACCAGGGATTGTTTCCAACATGTATATGCAATGATCTATCTAAAAAATGCAAAATTGCTACTAAAAAAGGAAAATAGGACAAATACCCCCTTCATGTTTGGTACTATATGATGTAGGGATGAGGAAGTGGGAGAGGATGGAAATTTGAGAGGCAACTCTTACCTTTTGGATATTAGATCTTACTATTTTTTTAATTTCAACAGCAGCTTGCTTCATGATCTCTCAAAACTCCCTTTCAAATGAAATTTGGCATAACTTTATTGTCCAATTTTGCCTCCCCTTGGCTATAGGTCTAGGGTTTATTATATAATTTTTTGATGATTGAATCCACTTAGGATTTCGTTTTGATTTAAATTTTAAATTTTAAATTTAATTTAAAATTTTGAAATTAAAAACTAAAAATCTCAGGTTGTTGCTAGTAGGTCCAACAGTTGTCATAGAATATTTCTTTATTGTCATTCCTATTGCCGTGAAAATATTAAAATATTTGATTTTTAAAACAATTACTTGTCCATGTGGAAACTAGCTTCAAAAACTAAAGATTTTGATTTTCATTCCAAAATTTGTTTTACTTAAACTTGAAATCCTTTTCAAGATTGAATCCTCATTTAATGGATGGAAATCTAGGGTCATAAATGGGTAAGGTATTATTCGTTATTTGTTATGTTCGTACTCGTTGGAGAAGGGTTTGTGTAAAATGTTTTTACCCGTTTCAAAAATTTTACCCATTTATCCATGAACCTATTACCTATTTTGTTGTAGGGTAAGGTAATGAAATAAGTTTATTCCATACTTGTTTACCAGTTACTTTGTTTCTTTACTTCTTGTAAATCACATTTAAAAGATAAATATGGATTTCTAATTGTTGACAAAAGTGTTCATTGGTTTTTTGTGAAGTAGAGAAAGCTACAACAAGATTATATCTAAACAAAGTGTTAAATCTGACAAAAAATTTGAAGTATTGTTATTTTGTTTTTTAAATTAGAAAATATTGATGTACTTTAAATTAGATGTGACATTTTTTTTCGTTTTAAACTTTAAACTATTTTCATTCAAGGTTGTCGTACTTTAAATTATTTTATAATTGGTATCATTTGGATATCTTCAGGAATTATGAATAGATTTTGTATTCCTCTTTGCCAAAAATATTGTTGATTGTATATAATTGGTACCCAGGCTCAGCCTACATCGCTGGTGACCCGAATAATTAGGTTTAATAACCTAAGCTCAGCCTACACCGTCATGAGCTCGGTGACCCGAACAACTAGGTACAATGACCCAGGCTTAGCCTACACCATCTCAAATTCGGCAACCATAGTCTTATATGGCAACTGGTTTCATTGGAGTCTCCTACCCCTACTACGTTGTCGACACTAACCTCCGTGGTTCCCTAACACATTATTAGTGTTCCATTTCAAAACTCTCTTAAGTTTTTTCTTTTTCAAAACCATTTCCATTTCCATTCTTTTTGGTTGCAAGGATCTGTTTCCATGCCATACTTGACCCTTCACTGGGGTCCCAACTCAATTCATGAAAAACCATATGTTTTAAAATCACAGTTGGGTCTCATGCCCAAAACCACACACAATCAACCATTTTATTCATTTATAGGATCTAAAACCTAGACCATGCCTAAATCCACTTATTTGGGTTCTATATTCCTCCATATCATTTACATGGGAAAAACATCATTAATACATGCTTATTGTCCATTTAAAACCCCTTTCTTTTCATTTTATAATCTCATTTATTTATATTCAGGGCCAGGGCAAAATCGACAGACCGAATTTCAGGTTCGATAAATCGAAAATCCCTGGTTCGGTATACCGAACATTTTTGGTATACCGAAAATCCCTGATTTGGTCGACCGGATGGATTCGGCCTACCGAAACCAGGTATCCTGGTTTAATCTGTTAGGATTCCAGCATACCGAATTCAATTCGGCATACCAAATCTCCCGCAACCAAAGCATTCTCCTGTTTCGGTCGACGAAATCGTCGGAGGTGGGAGCCTCCGTCGGACCTCCCAAACACACATCTCAAATTATCAATAAATCATGGGGTGTAGACCCTTGAGTCTACTTCAAAGCCCACAAACCATTCATGATTTCATCAACCACACAGTCCACACGAAAATCACAAAGGGATGAAGCTCAAAAACGACTACTATAGCCTTCATACCAAAATCTTGCACATTCTTACAAATTTCAATCTTAACCCTATGATATCAAGGTTTTCATGCATTACAACTCATTCTCATCAATTTCACTATTTTTCTACGATTTTACATGCATTTTTCATAGAAATAATGGATGGGAAGAAGGAGGGGTCACATACCTCCTCCGACGACCCACGCAACTCCAGCGAGGTCCACCACACTCTGGCGTAGCCTCGGCGAAGCTCCGGCGATCCTCGGCGATCCTCAGCACCCAACACTCTGGCCCTCTCCTCTCTCCCAGCTCGCACGCCCCCTTTCTATCCTCCTCTTCTCTCTTCTCACTGTTTTCCTTCCCCCCTGCCACTCTTGCCTCCCTCCTCTTTATCTCCGCCTCCTCCCGCATGGCGCTGGCCGTCCATCCTGTAGGAAGAGTTGGGGAGGCACGAGTCGTTGTCATTGGTGGCATGGGTGTGAGGGAGAAGAGGAAGAGGAAGACGGGGAAGGATGGAAGGATGTGGCTTGTGAGGGAGAAAAAGAAAAAGAGAGGAGAAAAAGAAGGAAAGAAAAGGAAAAAAAGACGGGCACGTAAACTGAGGCGACTGTGTATCTTCAAATTGGACTCCACATTAGTCCCAAATCACAAGCAGGTGCACAGAAAGCCAATCACAAGCTCACACATCTAAGAAACAACAGATTATCCATTAATAAACTATTTATACAAGATTACAATTAATTCTATGGTTTACAATTAGAAATGAATAATCAGACCCAGATGTCACATTTTTCGAGAGCAAAGACTCGAAAGAAGAAGCTAGACTTTGTCCACTTGGGGTGAAGTCATGAAGACGAAAGCTGGACTATGTCTGCCTAGAGCGAAGTCACGAAAAAGGAAATTTGAACTTCATTCACCTAAAAATGAAGTCGTGAAAAGGGGAAGCTGGACACTGGACTTTGTTCGCTTAGAGTGAAGTGACAAAAAGGAAAGTTAGACTTCATCTGTCTGGAATGAAGTCACAAAAAAGGAAAGTTGGATTTCATCTACCTAAAGCAAAGTTGTAAAAAAGAAAGCTAGACTTCGTGAACTTAAAGTGAAGTTGTGAAAAGAAAAGCTAAACTTCATCAATCAGGAGTGAAATTGCAAAGTGGAAACTGGACTTCATTTGTCTAGAGCGAAGTCGTGAAAAAGAAAGTAAGGACAAAAAGGAAGCTAGATGTCTTATCGTGTTGGATGACTAGGGCATTTCGATCTTCATCTTAGTGCTAGAGGGTCACTTGCGTGGCAATGCAGGTTAGGGCATTTGCTGATTGTTGTAGGCATCTTACTGTTCTACCACATGCATGCTGGTGGCTGATTTGCAAAGAGGCATACCGTAGTTTTGCGGGCATTCGTACATTTTGTAGGGGGCATATCATAGCTTTGTCACATTTTAAGGGGTGGATTGCAATTGACTTGACATTTTGCATTTTGTGACTTAAATGCGAGACTGAAGAAACACCTGAAGAGTTTTTAATCCGAAGAATCTGAGGGCATTTATAGCGGTGGACTCCACCAAATCCATGCACTAAATGCCATTAGTTCTTTGTCTTTTCTTCTTCTCTCTTGTTGATTGTTTTTGCTTTTATAAAAAACCTTTTGCGGAGCGTCTTCCTCTTCATCTCTTGACTACACCCTTCTTTCTCTTCCACTTCCTTTACGCGTGTCGATGGCTAGGGCTCAATCATTTGCACGGTGACTTGTGGCGATAGGGAATAGTGACGAGAGCAAGGGGCGCGAGCCCGTGCACGTGGATCCCATCTCAACGCGTAGGGGTGCCTGGATAGAGAGAGGGCGGCGTACGGCGGACACCAATTGATAAGCCCTCCTTTTCCCCTTTCTTGCTGTTTTTCTCATTTTGCTTTCCACTCTTTGCTTGGCTATGGGTATGATGGGTGCAATGAAGGTTGTGGCAGTGGAGTCTCGGAGATGGGTTGTTGGGGGTGGTTGCGGTTCGACGGTTTGGTTGAGTGATTTGGCGGCTCGGACTTGCCAGTGGTGGTGGTGATGGGTTGACTTGGTCATGGGCATGGAGGGGCTAGTCGGCAGTAGGTGGGGGCACGAGACTTGGCTTGGCCATGGTGATGGAGGGGCTAGTTTTGGTTGTGGTTCACCGACACAGGGTAAGCCGCCACCATCTCCTTTGCACTCGCCGCGCTTTGCCTTGTTGTGCTTGCATGTCGCCCATATGTTGCTTTGTTTTGCTTGTTTGCTCTTTTGTGCTGTGCTATTACGTCACTCTTGCTTGTGCTGTTATGCTATTCTTGCCTGTGGCTATACTATTCTTGCTTGTGGCTACATGTTACTTATGCGGATTGTAGTTATTGCAACGTTCCTTGTTTTCAATGTTCATTTTCTTCACTTGCAATGACTACATTTTGCTCTAATGCCTACAATGTTGCGTTTAGCCTACTTACTTGTTGTGCCTACCCTAGTCTGAACCAGTATCCTTGGTTTATTTGCAATCTGCTCAGACCACATATGCGAGTGGTTCAATTTTACGGTGACATATTTCATTCAATTCCTCGCTTTTGCTTCTCTAGTGCGTTCACTTCGGTATGCTAACTGATCAACCCCCTTTTGACAGGCTGGGGACGTTGGGAGAGAGATGCAGTGTCACTGGTTGATGCTAGAGCACTTCAGGCGGCTGCTAGAGTTTCTTTGTAGATTCTTGGTACATCGTTCTCCTTTTGGTAGTTTCTTGAGGATCCTAGCCATTCATAGGCACCATTAGTACTTTTGGGTTCTTGCACGAGACCCTTACCTTTCACTTCCTATTCGAGGAGTTGACAATGCTATCAGAGCATTGGCCATTGTTGATAGAGCTTGCCTTTGGGGGAGAGCAGATCATGGGCCACATGACTGTTGCCTTCTCCCTCACTCCTGAGTTGTTGGGTCGATAGCCTCCAAAGCTGGCCTGCTCCTCCTACAACTTCACGTTAGGCTGGTTAAGGGAGTGGAAGGAGGTCTTCTTGGATTCAACACCTGGTTTTGTAGAGCCTACCTTTGTGCTTCGTCACTCTCTCGAGGAGCAGATCAGGCTGATTTTTTGTGACAATTCAGGCTACTATGTTTCTTTTGTGTGGTTGTCGTATATTATAGATACCAACTAGCTTGATCTCTATGACTAGTGTGGTGCAAGCTATGCTTGGCCCCTTTGCAGCCTTAACGACGTCATTCTGTGGAGATGTTGTTCATACATACGTGGGGTTGTATCCTTTGCTCATCGTAAGCTTAGGCTTTGCTGTTTACTCTTTTGCTAATTGGTGGTGTGGGCACTGGAGCATGTGAGGAGGGGTACTATTTCTTCTACCTACATGCCAACCTCCTTTCCCTACCTTGCTAGTGATGTGAGTCGGATAATAGGACTGCTATAGGGTCTACAGCTATGAGGTGCACAGATACTTGATCTTCTTACTCTCGAGGATGTAAGCCTGCTTTTTCTAGTGATTTGTATGCAGATATGCCTATGGAATGTTGTGTACTGATGATTTCAATCTACTTTGCTTCTCAGGTGGTTCTTCAGCCTCTCACTTATTACGAGGGGCTTGATTGGGTGCCTTGGCTATTGGCCCAGGAGCTACGTTGGAAGCACTTGAAGTTTTATTACGACAAGAAGTACATGCACTACTTTCTAGGTGGCATCCCACCAAATTGCTGACATGCTCAACATTCTTGTCCCTCTCTTGAGGAAATGGGTTCCAAGGCCACCACTTGGGTTATGGCCCTGGATGAGGCTACCATTGCAAGGGTTTGTTGGAGCGAGCTTATCATCTAGTTGGCTTCCTATGTTGAGTACTTAGCCTGGTACAAGCATGCTAAGAAGCCTCATCTCTTCAGTGTTAGCTTGTGGGAGCGACAGTGGGGTATGTGGTTTATCCTTCTCTGGGCCTAGGTAAGGAAATTCCTTTATTTCTTTGCATCTTTGCTTTCTTTAGTAGTTGTGTTGTACATTGTATCTGTTTGACTATTCCTTTGCAAGGCTTCTAGAATAAGTTTGCCTTGTTCTACACTGCACTATGGGAGAAGTAGGTACACTAGTTGTTCATTTTTGCTCTGTTATGTTTATTTATATATGGATTCTAATCCCTTTTTCCTTTTTTCGTGAATAGGCGAGGTGTTGGAAGGTAGACTTCCAAGTAAGCATTTAAATATTACTAATTCTTTGTAGATGGCTAGGTTACAGTAGGAGTAGTAGGATCTTTAGATAGGACTAATGTATTGCTGCAACTATTTCCCTACAGTTTTGTATTTTCATTTGATTGTTGGCTTGTATTGTTTATCTATTCCAATGAATGAAATGCAAGCTTGCTTTTTGTTTGCTTAGCTTCCTCAAGCTTGGTCTATGGCGTATAGATGATTTTTTTGCGGATTTTCAGGTGTCAAGGGTGATTCACTAGTTTGATGCGTGCCAGACTGATATGTTTTGAACTTATTCTGCACTTTCACGTTGTAACTTTGTGTCTGTAATCCATGTTGGAACTTTGCGCCTGATATCAGTGTTGGAATGCCACACTTGTAATCTACACGAGCTTTCCATACCCATAACTCACGCCATTTGCGTATGCTTCTTCCTGCACTATTGCTGTTGCTATAGCTATTTTGGTGGTTTATTGGCATGTCTTGACCAAGCCTTTAATGGCAGTTTGTTCTTCCACTTCTAGCACGTCTTTTGTGGTTTGGGAAGCATTCCTCTCTATAACTATGTCGATGAAAATTTATGCATGATGTGAAAGGCTAAATGCACGAGAATTAACAGAGTCACGATGAAGATTCCTGACAAAAGACTGAAAGGATGTAAAAATGAAGTCGTCACTTAATCTACTTAAATGATAGACAAGGAAAGTTGTATGAAATACAAATGCAATGTTTTATGTCTAAGGGATTGGACACTTTGGTCATTGTGTGTCAGAGAATGGGTAAGGATTCTTAATATGTGTGGGGAAGGTATTAAACATCCGTACACGTCAAAAAAATCGATCTTTCTAGATTTATCACTCGCATGGTGTGGCTTGTGTATGTATGCTTGTTTATGTCTAAAATGTATACTTTATTATACCTAAAATACATGCTCGATGTTATGTTAAATGCAAATGAACGGAAAGTCATGCAACCTAATACTTAGTAATGCTATAGTGACTTTGGACCAAGGCATGATGACGATAGTATGATCCACTAGGGACATACGTGGGGCAATCACGTCCAGTTAAAAGAATATCACATAGCATGCATCATAGTTCTATATTAATGCAAATAAAATGTTAATGCATGTGTGACATTTGAACTTGATTATCCATTTTAATTGTAAACTATGTAATTAATCGTTATATTGTATAAATAGTTTATTAATTTATAATCTATTGTTTCTTGTTAGTATGATGGTTTGGTTGACTTTCTGTGCAATTGTTTGTGATTTGGGACTAATGTGGAGTTTGATTTGAGGATGCATAGTCGTTTTGGTTTGCGTGCCTGTCTTTTCTCCTTTTTTTTTTTTTTTTTTTCTCTCTCACGAGCTATCACCATCTCCGTCTTCTTCTTCTCCCCGACCCGTGCCATTACACGACAACAGCTTGTGTCGCCTCGTCCCTTTCGAGGCGATGGGCGGTAGACGCGACACGGGGAGGAGGAGATATAGAGAGGCGGAGGCAAGCGGAGGAGGAACCGGAACCGAGAGAGAGAGAGAGAGAGAAGGAGAGGAGGAGTGGTGCGTGAGCTAGAGGAGTGCCCTGTCCGTGTGGTTCGCTAGTAGAGAAAGCTTCGCCGGGGCAGGAGAGGTCCATTAGAGTGCAGGGGAGGTCGTCGGAGTGTCGCTTGACGTACGTGGCCCCTTTTTCCCCTCTGTTTTGTGTTTACAGTATAATGTGTTAAATGTATGAAAATGAGAATAAATACATGTAAAATCATAGAAAAATGGTAGAATGGATGAAAATGTGATACATAGAATGAACATGTAGATATCATGCGGTTAAGGTGGAATTTGGTGGATTTATGTGGATTTTAGGAATACATGCTACAGTAATCGTAACAAGTTTCACCCCTTTGTAATTTTCGTGTGGATTGTATGATGAATGGATTCATGAATGGTTTGAGGGGTTTTGAAGTAGACTCAAGAGTCTACATCCTGTGATTTATTCTTGATTTATGATGTATGTTTGAGGGGTCCGCCGAAGGCTCTCATTTCCGACGAAATGTGTAGACTAGAACAAAGGAGGTATTCTTGACATGGGCAATTCAACTTGCCGAATTGGGTTCGACATACTGTATTCCTGTCAGATTAAGTCAGAATATCTGATTTCGGTAGATCAAAATCACTCGGTCGATCGAAACAGGGAGCTTCGGTATAACCAGGGATTTTCGATACATCGAACTTTATTTTTGGTCTATCAATTTTGCCTTGGTCCTAATATATATATATGGAAATAAAGGTTTTAATTAGATAATGAGCATATGTTTATGGTGTTTTTCCTATGTAAATGACATGGAGGAATAGAGAACCTAAATAAGTAAATTTGGGAATGATTTTGAATTTGAAACCCAAAAAATGAATAAAAGTGATTAAATGTGTGAGTTTTGGGCACGAGACCCAATTTATGGTTTTAAAGCATGGTGTAACGTTCCAGAACCCGGACACGTTACCAAAACACAGTATCACAAGCCTAATTACACAAATTACAGAACAAAAGGGCTGTAACTAAGGTTCACCTCTAGGATCTCGATGCGCGGCTAGAAGCTCCTACTCCTACACTGGAACCTGGCTGCACGCGGTCTGCACCTGAAAACACACAGCACGCGTGAGTGACATCTAAGTCACCCAATACGCGTCCCCAAAACACACAACTACAAGCAAGCATAACAAAACCAAAAGAAAACCTGTTTCTTATCATTGCAAAACTTGGTTTTCTTTCTTAAAAAATCATTTTCTTTATTAAATCAACACTTGGGACTTCAATCCCAAAAACTAATTCCTTTCTTTACAAAATCACCACTTGGGACCTCAATCCCAAGC
>JAMKQA010090053.1:0-11303 GCA_024699735.1 Posidonia australis
CCACTATAATTCTTGGTGTCTTTGTGTTGAATGTTTGTATGCAAAATCTTAAGTACTTTCAGATTGCATAACTAATTACCAAGAATTAATTAAAACCGAAAAATCTCTATTCACCCCCCCCCTCTAGAGAAGCTTTACTATCCAACAAATATCTCATTATCTGTGTCAAATAAAACAAGTCCATTATCCAAATCCTTTTCAAGAAGCTTATAATTGCTAGTACTCCTCTTATCTATATACATGTTTGCAAGTAAGTCCAATATTTCAAAGTAGGATATCCTGTTTTGATCAACATTAGCATAATAGACAATCTCTTCATTATTGTAATTTTTTGGTGTATCAATTTCAAAAAAAAACCTCAAAATTGATATCAAATGTGTATAAAATTGTAAACATATGTGAGACACAATTGACAAAACATATACGTAGGAACTCCAAGCTTACCCTGGTTGGTCAAGAACTACCCTCCAAGTTTAACGTGGAATGCAGAAAATGAGAAGACAACAACTTTACTCCTTAATTGTAGACTGCTACTCTTTTCTTTTCTTTTTCTCTTTTTGGCTAACTCTTAGGGCCTTATATGTGCCTACATGTATACAATTATTGTAATACTTTGTTATTGCCCCTTAGGGTTCGAAACTTATGTCTATTTTCTTGATTGTGATATTAATTGTCAAATTTTTTTTATTAATATAATTACTACCACTTACAAAAAGACAAACATATACACAGGTAATTATAATAAAGGGTTTCTAAAAGCCAATCATTGGAAATTACAGTTTAGAATTTTTTCATTCATACCATAGGGAATAGAGTGCGATAATGATAAGAAGAACCTTTCTTAATCCACTCAATCCATGCCACGCTATGCATACCCTTGATTTCAATCTACCACATCGTCGCTCAGTCTACACCATTGCTACTGAGTCTACGCCACACCATTCGATTTGTTTGTCGTCATGGAGAAGAGAAGTGTGAAAAAGAAAAGAAAGAAAAGGAAGAAAGAAAAGAAAGGAGAGTAAAACTAGAGAGAAAATAAAATAAGAAGGACATAATTGTCATTCTATGTCAAATTTTAACGACATTATCGTAATTATTGTAAATTGAAAAATAATACAAGTTTAGGATACCAGAGTGAATGATTTTGTAAATGAAAATGTTGAAGTGAAAAACAGATATAATTGAAGATACCATTAAAGAAATTACTCTTTATATGATTGTATATAGGCATTTGAGATTATATAACTTAGTGCCATGCATGTGCCCTTTTGACAGTACAAACTATAGAACTACATGTGTGCATATTCAAATAAGAAAATACTATTTGTGCCTATTCAATTGTAAAATGATATTTATATGCTTTGGACAAATGTTATAACTATACAGGATTACAACTATTTTACATGATTATAACTATAGTTGTATGTGAGTATTACTATAATCATACAATTGTATTACTACACAAGTGCATTTGGGATTATATAACTGCACATTATCACAAATATAACTATAACTGTGCCTTTGAGTGTATATGTAAACATGCATGTTTGATTCTATCGAACATATTTGCCTACCAAGTAGGAGGTTAGCAAGTTAAGAATTCTATCTCAATATTCGCATTTTTATTACTATTAAAATATTCAAAGATAAATTAATAATGGGGTTACCTTTTTTTTTTTCGTAAAGAGGAACCTTATATATGTTCTTACAAAGATAATTTATCCATTAATTTTTCATTTTTGAGAACTTCAAAAGAGCATGGAAACTTCCTATTGTCGTAGTTTTCTTAATTAATAGTACTATACAATTATATTTCAGTAGTTATATTTGTAACTATACAATTATTTTTGGTTGGACCTTGAAGAAAGGTGGCAAGAAAATATTGAAGGAATTTAATTTCAACTAATATTTGCATAAATTTTATCAACATCGAATTGTTATTGTGTCTACATAAAAAATCCCCATTAACCATGGGAATCGATCAAGGTACAACTATATAAAAATGGGAAACCCATTTTATTGGGAATGGCCTATAACCACTTCATATTCAACAAAATGCTTTAATTTCATAATTTATGGAGTTAATTACTATCGAATAATGCCTGCAAATTTAACCATTTAAATTTTTTGAAAGTCCATAAAAATTGAGACTTGAAGATGAAGGGTTTATAAAACTCACACTGCAACTAGAATTCAATGATATATACTTTATACTATGATAGGATGTAATTAATCTATATGGTCGAAGGAAATTTGATAAATTAAAAATAAGAAAATAAGGTGTATACAACCATAGTTGTATACTTTTTTGGTAAAAAAGACAACATGATTGCTCAACTCTCATTTCCAACCTCTTTTTGGGTCTATTTGGTAGAACTTCAACTTTTGAACCCAAATCTAAAAGCTAACTTCTGATAAGAAGCTGTCATAACCCAACTTTCAGCTTCTCAAGATGTAAAGAAATTATAATTTCAAAAGCTACATGTTTCTAAGAAATTGATAGTGTTTAATACAACTATTAAACTATTACAACTTTTGAAGAGAAGTTACATGTTCAAAATTTGTCCAAAAATTCTAACAAATGGAACTTTTATTTTTATTTGCTTAATAAAGATCCGATTGTTTGCCCGAAAAGATCCCACTGCCTATTCTTTCTACTATTTGAGTTCCAGTGCACCGGGTTCCCATTCCATTCCACATTTTACAGGTTCATTTGCTGCAAGATACGCTGTGAAGGATTGACATCACCAGGTACCAGAAGGTCTGTTACATGGTCGATTATTATATGTCTCGGCCGGAATGGGACTTATCCAATTAAAAACATGCACAAGAAGCCGAACAATCCTTTACCTCACTGCTCTATCTCAGAGATAATACCAGCAGCAGAAGTGGTTTTCATTCGGTGAAGTGCTTAGCTCATCTCCAAAGATCACTTCTCCGATACTTAAAAATACGGGGAATGCATGAAAAGACAGCCAATGACGTCTTGACATTGGTCAAACCTGATAGCAATAATTGTTGGTAGTTTTCCATAATGGGTAAGTGCTGCTTTCCATCTTTGAAACACCGGACTTCTGAAACAGGACCAGGAAAAATCTTCAAACTCTAATATACTCCGGTCGGTGAATTTAAACCTGCAAAAGTCTACTGTATTCATGTTAGTCTCTTTCCAAATTTTTGGTCCCAACGTCGTTGTAATTCTTATAAGAACTTTACAGAGCCTTCTGGTCATGAAAATATAATTAATTAACTATCCAGATTTTCTAGGAAATACGTGACGAGAATACATGTCCCTGGAGCTGCGTGTATGGAAGGAACCCTTGAGGTGTGGGTCATGTTAACTCGGGTTTAATTAGACTTGTTCTTCTTCTTTTCTTTTTTTTCTTTAAATTAGAAACCAGAACGGAACTCTTTCTGAAATGAAATAGAATTATACTTTGTTTTCAACGTTCTTTCCAAAATCAATTTGATCCATGGACCTCGGCTTCAATCTCGTGAACAACGATCCATGAGTTACATACCTTTATGAAAAGTTGAATACTTACCTACGATCTCTTGGTCTCTGATCTCAACTTTAGTGACGTACGACAATCAAAAATGTCGGAACATCCTCTGGTCCTAACAATGCGACCCATCAATCTCTTGGTCTACCAAATCAAAAAATTATGAAAAATAATTTTCCAAAACCACTACATTTTCTTTAAAATCATTTTCAAAACATTTATATCACACCAAAACACCATTTAATAGGGTTATGCATGTAAAAGCCCAAAACAAGACTTAAAATAACAAAACAAGGTAGCAACACTACCGGGGCAAAATTGTGCCTGGTAATTGCGCGGGGAGTTTGCACCTAGCATTTGTGCCCAGGCTAGAATTCCAATTGTAATGACACAGAGTTCTAAATTCATTTGAATAAAAAATTCAGTTATCTCATATATTCAACCAAACTTAGCAAATTATATATCAAACTGAAGGGAATCATGCAAGCTTTCATTTGACACTAAAAACACAAGATTTCATGTGATATAGCTTAAGAAAACCTTTGAAGAAAGCATGAATGAATAGTATCAACCGTTTATAAATTTTTAAGATTAAAAATTACATACTCAACCAAAAATCAAGAAATCAATTCCATTATGTTCAGAATCACAAGGAACATAATCATATAAATTTTATAGGAAACAAAGTAGGGTTGTGAAGTGTACACCTTAAGGACGTTAACTGTGCATCACCACCAATGACCGTTACAGATGCAACCAACCAACCCCCACGCACTCCGAAACTCACCATGGCACACGGACGACGTCTCGGAGCCACCCGCACACATACATACTTACTAACTCCAACAGGCCAACCAATCCTCAAACGAGAATAGCTTACGTATGCTGCCAACCACTCCACAATACACAACTCAACTAAACCACTGCTGTCAAAATAGAAAAGACACCATATAAGGCCACAACTATAAAAACAACATCAACTGAATTAATAGAAATAAATCAGTTGCGCCATCATATTGCGTTAGAAAAGTATGCTAGAGAGGTGTGCCTAGAAATTGTGCCAAGAACTTGTGTTTCCAGTCAATTTAGTGGTTAGAACAAAAATTGAAGTCCCAAGACACCATACACTGGGCCAACAAAATGAGGCCTCACGTCAGTAACACCCATTCATATTTAAAATTCATTAATTCTAATTAATTACAAGTATAATGAATTTTATGGTGTTACATCCTATTCACCTTACAAAAGGATTTTACTCTCGAAATCACTGGTAAGCTAAAAAATACGAATACTGGACTTGGATTGTGTCTTCACGTTTCCAAGTGGCCTTCTTAGCACTATGATGTTGCCATCTGACCAGAACAAATGGAATCACCTTGTTCCACAGTACCTATTCCTTCTGGTCGATAATCTAGACAACATTCTCCACAAAAGACAAATCTTATTGAAGTACCTCCGGTTGAATTGGAATCACATGTGATGCATTAGTCAGGCAGTTCTTTAGCATGGAGACGTGGAAAACATCATTGATTGACGATTACTTTGGTAGTAGGTCCAGTCGATATGTAACTTCACCAACCCTCTATGTCATCTAATACAAGCCAATGTACTGGGGATTCATCTTTCTGGGCTTCTCGAACCTCATCATGCTTTTGGTCAGTGACACTTTCAGGAACACATAGTTCTCCATTGGAAATTACAATGGTCTTCGCCTCTAGTCGATGTAGCTCTTTTGCCTTCTCTATGCAGCTAACAATCTCTTGTAGATCAAATACACTCTATCTGTATAACTACATGATCTCTTGTCCAAGAAGTTGTCGTTTACCTACTTCACACCAGCAAACAGGAGATTTACACGGTTTACCGTACAATACCTCAAATGGCGTCATCTCAATACTAGAATGATAACTATTGTTATAGGCGAATTCCGCCAAAGGTAGATACTCTTCATAGCTTCCTTGTAGGTCTAAGGCATATGCTCTCAACATAAATTGCAATGTCTGGATGGTCCTCTCTGTCTGACCATCTGATTGAGGATGGAATGCCGTACTAAAATTAAGCATTATACCAAAAGCCTCATATAGGGTCCTCTAAAACCTCGAGGTGAACCTTGTATCTTTGTCAAACAGTATATACACAGCGACACCATGAAACCGGACAATTTCCGATACATACAATTCTACCAATTGTTGCATCAGAATCTTTTCCGAATGGCAAGAAAATACACAAACTTGATTAACCAGTCCACGATCACCCACATGGTGTTGTTTTTTCTCCTAATACATGGTAACCTAGTCACAAAGTCCATAGAAATGTATTCTCATTTCCACACAGGGATGTCCAATGACTGCAAGGTTCCTCTAGACTTCTAATGTTCCGCCTTGACCAACTGGTAGGTCATGCACGTTACTACATGGTTAGAAATGTCCTTCTTCATGTCAAGCTACCAGAAACTCCTTTTCAGGTCTTGATACATCTTAGCACTTCCAGAATGGATGGTGCATTTGGATCGATGAGCTACGCCCAACAACCTTTTCCTAGCCTTCTCATGTTGGGACACGTATAGTTGATGATCATGTCACAATTTTTCATATGCCCCAACAGAAAAGTGAGGCTCTCCTCCAACTTTCAGCTTCCCAAAAACAGCCTAAATAAAAGGATCTATCTGCTGATGAGCAATAATGAACTCCACTAGCTTAGGACGAACGAACAAGTTGGCCAGCTAGGTGCCAACCATTTCCCGAGTTAGTCTCTTGGGCCTACAGCTCACCAAATCCTCCAACATAGTCCATTCCTTAATTATCAAACTCGCCATCATGTGTGTATGACTCAAAGCATCAATAACTACGTTGGCCTTCCTTTGGTGGTAAAATAAACTAAAATTGTAGTCCTTTAAATACCCCACCCATTTGCGTTGTCTCATGTTGAGGTCCCTTTGAGTATATTATACTTCAAACTCTGATGATCTGTGTAGATTTCAAACTACTCTCCATACAAATAGTGTCGCCTCTGCTTGAGCACAAACGCTACAACTGCCATCTTCAAATCATGGGTAGGGTAGTTCTTTATGTGATCTTTCAGCTGACGAGACACATAGGTTATAACATTACCATGCTGCATGAGAATATAGCCCAACCCAACACTACTGGCATTACGATAAACCGTGAAACCACCACTTCTAGAAGGTAAAGTCAAAATAGGAGTTGAAACCAAACGAGTCTTCAGCTTATTGAAGCTCACTTCGCAATTATGGTCCCAAATGAATGGAATTCCCTTCCACGTCAACTCTGTCAAAGGTGTAGATATAGAGGAAGAGTTCTTGATGAACCTCCTGTAGTAGCCTACTAAACCTAGGAAACTCCTGATCTCTAATACATTCTTAGGCCTTTCCTAACTACTCACAACATCCACCTTAGCAGGATTTACCTTGATGTTTTCTCTAGAACTAAGATGACCAAGGAACATACCTTACTCAATCAGAATTCACATTTGCAGAATTTGACATACAATTGATATTGCCTCAGTATGTCTAATACTGCTTTCAAATGCAAGGCATGAGTCTTTGCATTCGAAGAGTAAACCAGAATTTCATCAACAAATACTACCACGAACTGGTCAAGAAAAGGTTGAAATATCTTGTTCATTAGATTCATGAATGCGATAGGAACATTGGTTAAACTAAAGGGCATAACTGTATACTCATAGTGGTCGTATTGTGTCTAAAAGATAGTCTTCTGAATGTTTGAGTCACGGATCCTCAGTTGATGATATCTTGACTTCATATCAATCTTTGAAAATATCGAAGCAAACTGCAGTTAATCGAACAGGTCATCAATGTGGAGCAAATGATACTTGTTCTTTACGGTAATTTGGTTTAGCATCCGATAATTTGTACACAGACAGAGCGAACCATTCTTCTTGCGAATAAACAAGACAGGCACTCCTCACAGAGACACATTTGGCCTGATGAAACCCTTGTCCAGTAACTCTTACAATTGCAACTTGAGTTCTCTCAATTCTGTTGGTGTCATATAATAAGGAGGCTTCAAAATTGCACCAGCTCCCTGAACCAAATCGATCGAGAACTCTATCTCCCTGTAAGGTGGCAAGTTAGGCAACTCGTCAGGAAAAATATTAGGATATTCACACACTACAAAAATGTTGTTAACTCCTAGCTCAAGAGATGTAGAGGTAACTACATTGACTAAATACTCCACACGCCCCTTAGCTAACAACTTATAAGCCTTCATTGCTAAAATAACAAACTTAGGCTCATCCTAGCATACACCTTACACAAAGAAGGAATCACCATCAATAGAATGGAAATACACCCTCTTGCAAGCACAGTCGATCAAAGCAGACTGATGAGTTAGTCAGTCTATGCCGAGTTTCACATCGTACTCTTGTATGTTCATAATAATAAGACTGGCATCAATTTTTCTGCCATTCAGCTCCAAGCTGATAGATCGCAAGTATTTCCAGGCTAAATAGTGTTCCCCAAGCAGTGCCACCACATTGAAATGAAAGGCCAGCCTTACTGGTCTATCCTCCATCTCCGTCGTGAAAGATTAAGAGATTAGGAGAAAAGTACATCTTGAGTTAAACGAGACATTGGCTATCCGACTCGCTACAAGAAAAGAACCTAATGGCCAATACATAATAAAACAACATTCTCAATTAAATAATAGTCCATAATACAAAGGAGAGTACAAGCAGTACAAGGAGAGTAACTGTAATGCTCCCAAATCGGACGCTATGAAATCTAAGCTTCTAAACTAGGATTAAATGCACTAGTAAAGAAAATAAACTGTAATATACCTAGAATCTGTGTGTGCGGCTAGTGACTCCTAACTCTGGACATTGGGCTAAACTGCACTCCAAACTAAGCACTTGAGAACAATACAAAGCAAAACATGTGTGAGTGATTTCTAAATCACCTAGTACGCGTCCACCAAAAATCATAGCAAAAAACCTCTAACAATTAAATTCTAGGTTCTTAAAATCAAAACAAGCTCTTTAAATCTCTTTCTAAAAATACTTAGGAAAACATGTCTTTTCTGGGAAATCTCTTTTCTAGAAATCTTTTCTTTTCTCAAACATTTCTATTTCTATTTTAAAATCTCATGATTTATTTTTTTTGTGAAAACAACTCTAGGCTAGACTCCAGCCTAAGCTTTAAAACTTAAATCTGGTTAAAACACTGTTGTATCGCTGGATCTTGTCCTAAAACTCTGTTCTTATCTTAGCTAGAATCTGGCTAAAACTTAGAAATTAAAACTTAGTTCGATTCTAGCTTAAAACTGTTCTAAATCTCAAATTTGAAAATCTTTTCTTTTCCGGTGTCACCTTGATCAAAGATGACCTGGTCACAAACGGAGGGAGAAGTACCTACCTCAACCTTCTACACTGCCATGGTAAAAGTCCTTATGCGGGTATGCTATCGTCTCGGCTAACAAGCCATACTAATCTTTTTTTTTTATTTCCTCATTTGTACGAAGATGCGTTCTCCAAACACCTCTTTCTTTCTTGGTGTTAGAGCTCACGGGTCAACCTATCCAGTCCATTCAAAACCTTTCTCTAGACACCTAGTCTCTTTAACCAAGGTTACAACTCTAGAAATCTTATTCTGAAAACATGCATTCTCTTTCGTAAAACTCTTTTCTCTTACAAAAATCTTTCTGCAAAACTGTTCTTTTTTTTTTTTGAGATATCTCTTCTACAATCTTTATAAAACATTTTCTAAACCATATGCCAAAACTCATCAATTAGACATAAAAATCTATTCATATTCATCTTTATCAAAAATCTCTTTTATTTGGCTCTAGGGTCTGGTTTGGTATACTGAACCAAAACGGCTGACTGAAATAGGCCTAAGTGCTTAGATCGATCGACCAAATTTTGAAACAATTGTTCGAATTTCCCTGGTTTGGAAGACTGGAACATTTCGGTCGTTGGAAAGCTCCTGAAACAGTTGATCGAACATATTCGGTCATCCAAAACAAGGCTCAGGGCTGAACACTGATAGATTAACGGCATACTAATTTTATTCGGTATATCGAATTTCCCATTTTCTGAAATCTTTCCCTAGCACTAACTCATTTGTTCGTTAGAATTGAGACTTCCGACGTACTTCTTTCCGGTGAACCACAAATCCTGTATAAAACATATATACTAGCATGCCAAGTTTACTTCTATTGTGGACAAGTTTCATTAAAAACCATAGCATATATCTCAAGACATAAAATCAAAAACTACAAAAACTCATCCCAAGTCACTATAGTAATTTCTCTAAAAATCTTCTAAATAACATGATAAATTATGGAAAAATTCTAGAATCGACATTTATCCATGATTGCATGTCAATCAACACATATTTATGTTATTTAACTAGAATCATGTCATAAATCACGAAATTAAAGCTTGAATTGACAGAAGAAATAGAGAATGGGAATGCGTACACTAATTGGATCTCTAGCGATCCCTCGCTCCTCCGACAACTCTCCCTTCATCTCTTGGTGTCCTCCAGGCTCGCGAGTCTCTGACGATCCTCTTCTACCGACGGAAACACGCTACCTCACTCTCTCTTTGGCCCTCTCATTCTCTCTGGTTTTTGCCAAAATCTTTCCTTTCTCTCTCTTGGTGTCTCCTTGCCTAACACTTCCATCTCCTTCCCTTTTAAAGCCACCCCTCCCATTGTTGCTGTCCGTCTGCCACCATCGTTCAAATTCTCGATGAATCAATGATGTAGCACGAAGGAAGACTGTGGGCACAGTGGCTGGCAATGGATACTGTGTGTAACCATGCCGGCGACAGCCTCGAGCGTGGCGCGGAAGGCCAAATGCACGAGGACCAGCGAAGTCACGACAACACAATAAAAATAACGATAAAAATACAGGAGTCGCCACCTAGTCTATTTAAAAACGGGAGACGAGGAAAACTGTTTTAAAACATTAAAACTATGTAATAAAAACCAATGGAAAAGGAAAGGTCAATCATGAACCAGAAAAATGGACAAGGATCCCTATTACGCACGGGGAAGGTATTAGACACCCCCGTGCGCCCGAAAAATCGGTCTTTCATGGTTTTCATTTACTTATATGGAATGTTGGCTTTTCAACTTGTTTCTGTACGCCCAAGGGCGATATGCCATGCAATGCTACATGCAAGTGGTGCCTTATGCTAAACATGGGTAGAGGGACTGTAGGGTATGTCTTAATGCTCAGAAAGGTCACCCAAGTGGTGGATCAAACACCGGTGCCAAGATATTGCATGGATATTGTAGACACCCCGATTTTGAAGTCACTTGGCAGCAGGCTCCTCCGGTTGATGCTCTGGTTGCAACCACCAAAACCCTAGCCCACACAAGCCCAATTAGGCCCACATTAGCCCACTTGACCCAATTAAACCTAAAATCCAACAAATCAACCTAAGCCCACTTAATCCAGTCTAAATCTATTTAAAAATCCCATGAAACCCTAATAAAAACCCTAATTAAATAAAATCAGATTAAATCCGCTTAAAAATCCAACAAAAACCCTAATCCACTTAAAACCCACTTAATTCAACTTAAGATTCAATAAAACCCTAATTAATCAAATTCAAAAAAAAACCTTAATTAATCCAAAAACCCAAATAAACACAAAAAAATCCCAATTAATAAATAAATAAACCCTAATTAATCCAAAAATCCATAAATAAACCCTAATTAACTCAAAATCCCTAAATAAACCCTAATTAAAACTCAAAACCCTAATTTCAAAATAAAACCTTAAATCCCAAAATTAAAATCACTTAATTAAA
>JAMKQA010090054.1:0-12451 GCA_024699735.1 Posidonia australis
CCCCCCCCCCCCCCCCCCCCCCCCCCCCCCCCCCCCCCCCCCCCCCCCCCCCCCCCCCCCCCCCCCCCCCCCCCCCCCCCCCCCCCCCCCCCCCCCCCCCCCCGCAACAATCCACGTAGCCTCATTTGCATCTACACCTGTATCGCATCATCTGCATTCCCCATCATCTCCTCATGCCTCCTTCTACCTTAGATAGCCACCACGAAGCTCACTAGGGCTCACGGCCAGGTTCCATGGCCGTGAGAACTAGTGATGTCCAGTGACTATGGAGGGAGGTTGGGGGACCAATCCATGCATTCTAAAATTGCATCGACTACATGTTTTGTTCCTTGTAGCCCCCTCTTGCTTCCTATGCAATAGGTTAGCCATTCGCACCATTGCATTCCATCCTGGTGCAATGAAAAGGTCGTGGGGGGGTTGCATTTTTTGGGCCACATACCGACTACACATACAGGCTGTGTGGGTAAGGGGGTGCAGTTTGACCAATCTAGAGCAGTCCAGCTAGCAAGAGCACCTCCATGCATACCATATTTACTTCTAATCCTGTATCCATGCATCCCGACTAACATCCTTTGCATGCCCACATACATCCCTTTGCGTCTTCGATTTGTGTCGTTGCGTTTTCGAACCCATTTGTCATGCATCTTGATTTCCCATTCAGCATCGAGCTCTGGTTTCGATGATTTGATTTCTTGTATGTTTTCTCCCTCATTGCATGGTTTCTTCGTGTTTTCAAGCATTCCGCATTCATATATAGGACGATAATGTTTACTATGTCGACTCTTTTGACCAACGGTCTAGAGTTCGCACAACACAACTAAGCACTAGATTGCATTGTTTTCTGCCCCATTCATCTCATTTACGTTGACATAGCATCCATTCATCCATCCTAGACAGAGCAAGCATGCATGAGCATACATTAGCATTAGTGTAACTATGCCGGCGATAGCCTTGTGCGTGGCGCAAAAGGCCAAATACGCGAGGACTAGCAAAGGTCATGGCAAAAAGTAATAAAAACAATGAAATGCAGGAGTCGTCACCTAATCCACTTAAAAATGGGAGACAAGGAAAACCATTTTAAAACAATGAAAACTATGCAAATATGCATGATTCGTACCAATGAAAAAAAAGGTCATTACGAACCAGAAAGTTAGGTAAGGGTCCCTGTTACATACGGGGAAGGTATTAGGCACCCCCGTGCGCCCGACAAGTTAGTCTTCCATGACTTTTCGTTCACTTATTTGGCTATGTTGGCTTTACAGCCTACTTCTGTACACCCAAGGGTGACATGCGATGCTATGCTATATGCATGTTGTGCTTTATGCTAAATATGGGAAGAGGGATTGTGGGGTGTGTCTTAATGCTCTGAAATGCTACTCAAATTGTGGACCAAGCATCGGTGCAAAGATATTAGATCGACATGGCCATAGATCCACTAATACCAAGTAGCTAACGTCCTTGCTTTGCTACATGCAAAACCTAGGCTATCATGCATGTATGAATATGAAATCGTGCAGGTATGATCCTGGTATATACAGGAGAACACACATGAAAAACCAGAGTCAAAACTAATCGGGAACCATGCAAGATAATATGCCAAAAGGTCACTGTTGGCACATTGAAACATGCAGGTGCACCTGGATGGTGCTCCTGTCTAGTGCACCAGTTTAGTGCTCCACTGATATGTGCTAGTGATATGTGCCAGTTCTGTGCGCCACTGAGGTGAGACCCAGAAATTTCAGAACAGACAGTAACTGACTGAGGTGCCATGCTAATATGAAATCATGTAAATATGCTAAAGATGGTCAGAAAACTCATCCTAGATGTCAAAAACCCTAAACACACATGGGTTCACCCCTCTTCCATAAAGCCATAAAGGAAGGGATGATAATCCATGAAACCATGAAATGGGTCTTGTACTCAAGGGTAAGAAACTTCACACAAGACCACACATTCCTATCTTGATAAAAACCATAGAGCTATAGCTAATGCACAAAATCGAAAGCCAAAGCACACAAGGGAAACAATATGGATGAGAGGACAATCTACATATAGCATATAGCGAAGGCATGCAAAGGGGGCATGAATCCATTAAATCAGTCCTATTGTATTATCAAAACATTAATAAAACATACAATGAACCCACCAAATATTGCACATCCATGAGATTCAATAGAATAAAGGACAGCGAAGGCAAGCATATATCTCATCGACATATGATTCATCAAGATGCGCATAGGAATAAAGCATGATAGGCATAACTAATGAAAAACATGTTCCAAGAGAGTGTCATGCTCTATAAACATGGTCCAACAAATATAAAACTTAGCATATTCATTATAAAGAATTTCCCCAAAATAAGTCCATATCCATGAAAAGAAACTCTATACCTGATGAGTATAGCCTAGCTACATGAAGGGTTGAATGTTTACCTGATTGTTGTGCTCTTGTTCTTCCCCATTAGTGGCTTGAGATGACTTTAGTGGCTGAAGAAAACAGAGATCTCCTTCCTCCCAAGTTGCCTCCAAGCGATGCAAGAGGAGGGACTTTGTGGAAGGTATGGGTGAATGGATTTTTCCTTATACTAAGTGGTTGATTTCTTGCTCAAAGGTAGAAGTCTTGGCTATGGACAAAAGCTAGGTCATGGGTGTTTGTGTGCTAAGGTGCAAAGGCTCTTCCTCTCTCTTTCTTTCCAACCCCTTTCACCAATGGCTACCCAAGACTTGTATAGAGAATGATCTTGGGGGGTTTTGGAAGTTCTAAGGACTCAAGAAACCAAAGGACTCTACCCAAGACCAAGTGAATGATCGTTATGCTAGTAATAGTAGAATACGGGTATAATGGTTGGAGCTTCGTTAGGCAAATGAACAACTAGAAACCTGGGAATCAAGTTGGTGCACCACTCATGTGTGTCAGCCAAGTGCGCCAGTGAGGTACGCCTGTTAGGTGCTCCACATTGGTGCACCAGCTGGGTGCTCCGGTCAGGTGTGCTGGCTTAATGCTCCAATCAGATGTGCCATACTAGTGTGCTATCCAAATATACTGAAAAAGTGTGTCATTCAACTATGCCGGTTAAATGTGCTAAATAGGATATTGGAATTACTTTTGGAGTCTAATCGATGACTCTAGGTTGGTTTGATGCACTTGGAAGATTCTGGGTTTTTTGAAAGCGAGATCTGAATTTATTGCCACTGGATCCATCAACGAGCCGTCTCAAAATCGGGGTGTCTACAATTGGCAACACACAAGCAGACGATTGGCCAAGAAAGACTGATTTTCGGACGTATGGGATTGCCTAACACCTTTCCCATGTGTAATAGGAGTTCTTATCCTTTCTTTGGCTTACATTGACCCATGTGTTGCATCCATTAGGCACGAAGCATGTATACATTCATTTGCATTCATTTTACATCTTTTTCTCGCATTTTATGCAACCGAGTAATAGGAGTTCTTATCCTTTCTTTGGCTTACATTGACCCATGTGTTGCATCCATTAGGCACGGACCATGTACACATTCATTTGCATTCATTTTACATATTTTTCTCGCATTTTATGCAACCGATTTTTCTCATCTTTTTGGTTGAAAAGATTAGGTGGCGACTCCGTTTTTTTATTTTCCTTATTCTCTTTTCTTTGGGGTTTTCGAGTCGAATGTCCTTCCTCAAATTCATCATCTTTGTCGTAACTTTATCGATTCATGAGTTTGATTTTCATGCTAGACTCGCAGGTCCCTATTCGCCGGCATGGTCACACTATCTTAATAGGAATATCACCATAGAACTGTCCTGCAACTGCCACCTCTCCCAAAGGGGTTGACACTTAGAAAGTATAACTTAACTTCTAAGGTAAGATATCTAAAGTTCTAACAAACCTTGATGCAATAAAAGAGTGTGTAGCACCAGAATCAAAAGGTATTTTGATGCTACGATTAAAAAGAAAGTACCTGTCACCACTCTATGGATTTGTGGATTTAGGGATGTGATGATGATGTCGATGCTTCCACACTCGTCGACAACACTTGTGATTGCTTGTCGATTCGCTGTGTCAATTGATAAGATGCCTTTGGGAGAGATTCATATGTGGATATAATGTGGATCCTCAGTTCACCGAATCAACAATAGAATGTCGTCTAGTGGTGTCCTTGTGTTTCGTAGCATTTCTCTTCCTTGAAAATAGACTTAGATTTAGATTTGTCGATGCATGTAGTAAATAATCTAGGGAAAATGGTAAACAATATAAATAAATGGAAATAGTACTAGCTAAGGGTGGTTTCCCACATGCAAATGTAATGACTTATTTAAAAAATAAATACTATGATGCTAAAAAAAATAGAAAGATGGGAACGAATACTCCCTTCACCCTCTGTGCTATAAGCTGTATGATAAAAGTGAAGACAAAGACAAAATTCTGGAGGCATGTCACCCTCAAAACAATCGTAATCCCTTCGAATCTCTGTTTCCACACAAGGATTTGATAGAATGGGACTTTGGATCTCTCAAAATCTCAACACTCTAACTCTCCAATGTCTCTCTCTCAAAATCTTAACTCAGATCTAGCTCCTTCAAATTTTCAGCTCCCTCTTTGTCCTCTTAAAAGCCTCCTCCTTCACTCTAGGTCTAAAGGTCTTTTTATATGATATTTTCCAATGTCATTTTGTTGGGAAATGAGTAGATATTATTTTAAATTTAAATAATTTAAAATCATATATTTTAAGTTGTTGTTGCATGAAGCGGCAACAACCACTAATATTTCTGGAATATTTGTATTCTTAACACAAAAAATCTATATAAAATAATGGATTTAATGTAATCACTGGTACAGTAGGCAACAACCTTTAAAATTTGAATTATTTAGAATTTAAATCTCAAACTAATTTGTTATGAACCTAGCAATTGTCTAAGACTTAGTATCCATTTTTGAAATCTTCTCCATAACAAAAATTTATTTATAATGAATTTTGAATTTAAACACAAGCTTACTTATTAAGTAACTTAAATTTAAAATAAATATCTTCTATAATTTTCTAGTGGAAGTTAATTAGTTTTATGGATATTTTGGAATTGATCTAAATTCATAACTATTTGGATACTTTGGATTGTCTTCATTTTTTAGTATTACTTTATATTAAATATAGGTATAACATTTAAAAATGTGATAAATAACTATCTTAAAATTTCAGTTTTTGACTAACATAAATATATATTATTTTAAAATGGAAATCTATAAACATACATCTTAGAAGATCATGAATGTAATTGCTAGGAAAATCTTAGAAATATTAATTATTATGGAAATATTATTAATATATTTTAGAAAAAACCAATATAATATATTAAAACCCAGGATGACCAAATATCCTCGGAGAGACTTCTAGGATATTCGCTACCTCTAAAGACAACGATGATCTACATCGCCAATGAGACAGGCGATGAGACCTATCACTTGTTCTATAAGCAACAAGATGGTTTTTGTAGTTTCCTCCTCTAATTTCTACATTAATTCAAAAAGATGTGTTAAAAGTCTTGAATAATCTTAGAAATTCCATAAAATAATAACAACATTTTTTTATTGTTAAGGTACTCAAACTTGCCACTAATGTGAGTTTAATGAGAATATTAACTCTACCACAGGCAACAAACTCATATTAAATAATGTTCAAGATACTTAAACTTACCACTAGTTTGAGTTAAATGAGACTGTTAACTCTACCATAGCTAACAACCTCGCATTAAGTAATGTTTTTAAAGAGATTACGAAAAATTTGGCATATGTGTTAAATATCCTTAGTTATGTAATTTTGGGCTCCTCAAAGTTTCCTATTATTAATTAACTTTCGGAAATATAAAAATGAGATATACACTCCATTGTGTTTCTTTGCTTCTTATGCTTCAATCGTAAACACTCGTCCTTGAATCCTTCGTTACTGTCCCTCAGGCCTTTTGCCCTGGGTGTCATCATCCCTCCTATTTGGGTAGTCTCTGATGAAATGACTCTTTTGCCCACATGTTAGGCAAGCACCAGTGCGTAGATAATACTCTCAACCAAGATGATACTTGTCACAGTAGGGACATGCTTCCTTACCATTTTTGCCTCCTAGTTTGTGTTCTGTCTTATGCCTCTTAGATGATTGGGAGTCACTTTTTCCATATGACTAACTCTTGGATTGGTTACTATGGGTACCACTGCTACTCCCTTTTCGATGTTTCTCTATCTCATCTATGTACTCTTGATGGTTGTCATTGAGAACTGTAGCACACTCGATTGCTTTATCCAAAAGTCTAGGGTCTACTTGTCCTAACCTTGGTTCTAAGTGTCAAAATTAAACTAGAAGTAAACTTGGATGCCCTTTCTTTGGATGTGTCGTAAACTTTTGGACAATATTTCTCCAAGTTGTTAAACTTCAAAGCATACTCAATCAAAGTCAGTTTGTTCTACTTAAGCAATAAAAATTTCTACCATTTCTTCTCTAAGGCATGTTCTGGAAAATACTTCTCATTGAAGGTCTCCAAAAATTCCCTCCATGTAATGGTGTCTTTGCCCTCAAACTCGAGTTCTCGTGTAATCCTCCAGCAGTGTTTTGCTTCCTCAGTAAAATGATTCCACCATCCGCTCTACGAGACAACCCATTACTATGAAGATCTTTTCCATATCATTGATCTAACTTTCTACTTTCTTAGGATTCATTTCACCTATAAAACCTGATAGATTTTGCCTCATAAACCATTCTAGTAAATCCACAGTCAGATTTTGTTCTCTTCTAAATGCCTGATTTGTCAATACCTGGGCCAACTGTCCTATAGATTCCATCATGAATTGGTGTTGTCCTTCTCAGCTACTATCCTATTCTGTGCCCTGGGCATACCATTCTAACATCCAAATAAAACAATACTTCAAAACAGAAAGTTCAAAAAAAATTCCAGACAATATCTTAACTCAAAAGTACCACTTTATTTATTACTAAAGGTTGTACTATTACAAATTTGTTCTAACTAAACCAACCAGTTCAAGAGATGACTACATTGCAACCGTGTTCACATGTTAGGACCTAGAACCCAAGTAGAAGTTACACTAGGGAGGCTTCTACAAGTAGTAATGAATCCCTGACAATTCTTAATAGAGTCATCGAATATCCAACCACAAATCTACTGGTAATAAAGTTGGGCAAATACTCCTTCCAAATGCGATGATGGTTAGGATTCACCAATTTTTGCAGTTCCTTGGGCAAATACTGATAATCACGCTCACCTGTGGAGCAAAAATCCACACGTTGCTACCTTTGGTAAGTGTGCATGCACTTCTCAAGTTTCTTACAATGCTCTTCTTTCTCATGTCCGACATTCCCTAGCTAGTGGTCTTTGCATTCTTTTTGTACAACACTGTGCCCATTGTGGTCGCCTCTCTTCTTCGAGCTTGTGCCACTCTTCTTGCATCATTTGGTATTCTTCATATGGTATGTGTAGTGTGTCACCACCAATCATTTTGAAGTTACGGTTGTAAAAGATCTTTGCCATTCTAATGCTTTTTGTAACAAAACACAAATAAGCATGTAATGACTATGTTGTCCTTGGATATTTTAGATATTTTGTTTTGAGCAATCCCTTATTTTTCTTAGGTTGCATCATGCCATTTCATGTCACATTTAAGCTAAGAGAACTTTCTCAGTCCTAGAGTTCTCCAAAGGCTCATTTGCTCTATCAAGCTATAAGACGCAATGTCACACCCGTAAAATTCATTTTGTAATTATTTATATTATAATGAATTATTTTTGAACGGGTGTTACTTTTCTGAAGCCTGTTTTGTATGGTTTGGTGATTTTGGACTTGGGCCTTGTGAACCGACTTTTGTTTGCGTGCCCCTATGCGTGGTTGACACTGTACATTGTGGCACTGTGCTTGTGGGCTCGGATGTAGGTCCGTGTGGGGCCCGTACTTATAGGCCAGTTGGTGGAAGTGAGTTGGTGGTGTGGGTTTGGTGTGCTCGTGCGGGATGCGAGTAGTCAAGGCAGATGTGCACGCATCTAGCTACTGCATTGCATGGCTTTATAAGCCCATGCACGTCGATGCACGACCAACTCACCCTTCCTGTCCTCCTTTTTCCCGCTTCGCCAATCCCCCTTCCCAAGCACGCCATCTCCTTCTCCTCTCCTCCCCTCATTTTCCTCTCCATCCCCACTCACTCCATCCCTCCCTCATTCATCCCATTCTCTCCCATCTTTCCCCATCTCCTCCCCTGTTTAACGCCTGTTTGGTGTGCTTGAGAGTCGACGAAGGCGTGCGGCGGTGTGTGGAGCTTCAATGAGGCGTCCTTGAGGTCGTGGAGTGGCCATGGACGTGTGGAGTTGCCGGAGTTGGCCGGAGATTGGAGTTGGATCGTCGGAGAGCTCGTTGCAGGTACGTACCTCCAACTAATGTATAGAAAGCATGAAATTGGTAGAAAATGATAGGAATGCATGAAATAGAAGTAAATTTATATTCCTAGAATTTATTGTGGTATTTATGGTGATTTATGACGGTTGTTGCGTTTTGGATCCTTTTGACCCTTTTGCCTTTGCGAATTTATATCTTGTTGCATGATGAATGGATTTTGGTTTTGTTTGTTGGGATTTGGAGTAGACTCGAGGGTCTACACCTTATGTTTTATGTATGATTTTTGGTACTCATTTTGGGGGTCTGATCATAGGTCCCACTTTGGGCGATTTCGAAAGTGGAGTTTTGGGTTGTTTTCTGGAATCGCAGAATTCGACATACTGAAGTGGAAATGGCATACCGAACTAGTAATTTTTGGTATACCGAATCCTTTCGGCATGCTGATTTTTCTGTCAGTTTTGATCATCTGGTCGATTTGGTTTGTCGAATCTCTCTAGTTGACCGAATTAGGAAAATTCGACATACTTAACCCGTTTTTTAACATGCCGAATCAGGACCCAGAGATTTTTATAAAAATCTAATTTTGACGATTTTCCAGATTGGTTTGGATTGTCCATTTGAGATGGTATTGTGGGCCATCAGTGGTAGTCCCCTGGCACACCTAATGTGTCATTTTGCCGAGGTTTTGAAAGAGTTTCCAAAGATATAAAATAATTTTGAAAATGGCTTTCAAAAAAGAAATGGATGGTCCGTTTTGGAAAATGGTTTTCCTGATTTTTTGTGTGCGGGCCAAGACATTGTGGGACCGTGTCTTCAAGACCAGGGAATGTGACGACATTCTTGGGTGGTCGGACGCGTCTCCCTGGTCGATGTCGGGGGCCAAGATACCTGAGGCTGAGGGACATCGGGTCTTGGAGGTATGAGACTCCCTGATTGTCGTCTCAAGGCTAGGGTTGAGGTGTCTTGTAGCATGACGAGGAGGTATGATACTCCTGCTGTAGCTGTAAGCATTGAGGCTCGAGTGTCGTCAAGTGTGGAGGTATGAAACTCCATCCTGAGCACCGTGTGGAGGACGCCGTGAGGAGGCGTACCCTGTGGTGGCCAGTGCAGGTGGGACATGTGCCCCGTAGCTGGTAGCATCCTGAGAAACAAGACTGCCTTCCCAGGGAGGGGTTGGCTTTGTGAGGGTTCTCTAGGTAGGGAGAATCGCGGGACGAAACTGCTCCTACACAGGGTGGCACGTCGTGGCAGTGCAGACGCCATGGTCGCTCATCGGTGGACTACTTGTGGCCAGAGTTTGGTTGTTTGGTGTCGAGTTTCTTGACTCACTGTGTGTGGTTTTGGCCATATGCTTCTTGTCATATCCTTCTCCTAGACTCCGGCCTAGATGAGCAGGTTCTAGGTTGCCCCTCTTTCTTCGGGTAGATATCCCAAACTACCCAGATGACTTCTGTCACCAGTCACCTTCTGGTCGGTAAGCCCGTCACCCTTGCCATATCCCTTTTCCTCTCATGTTGATAACTGAAACTATCCGACGATGAGTCCATCACCTCATCAAGCATCATAGCATCCATTCGCGTCTGTATGCACCAATTTACATCTACTGTAGCATAGTCATCGTAGTCAAACATGCTTCATACCTTCAACATCTCATGCGTCGGCAATAATTATCTTTCATCAGCATCCACTAACAACACAGTAGCATTCTAACATTAGCAACACCTGCATTCATGTCAGCACCGCTCGGAACCATATGCACACCCGTCTGGTTTCAATGTGCGAACACGTAGGCACTCAAGAGGCACAGTGTGTGCATTAGCATCTGTACCTCAGCACGCGAGTTGTGACGTTCGGCTATCTGTCGGATAAGAGGCTCATTACCAATATCAATATTTCTTTTCCGTTGACTAGGACGGGGTGTCTTTTCTCAACCCTAAGCAGTAGTCTCAATTCCCTTGACCTCTCTCAAGGAGGGGCATCTATAGACACCCTAGTTTCTAACCAATGTTGGTAGGTGGACCCGACGAAGAGTACAACTAGACGGCAGACTTGGTGATTTCCAAACCTAGCCCATAAACCCCAAACTAACCCAAAACCTCTAAATTACCCTAAACCGAACCCCATTTACTAAGCCTAACTTCGGGAGCCTAGCCCGTGTGCTCTGGCCCAAACGACATGCGTGGCCCGATAGTGCGGCCCAAGTGTGCATCAGGGCCAGGGCAGCCAGGCAGGCACCGCCTGACTAGTCGCTTTCGTTGCACGACCTCGTACCTCATATGAGTGACGCCACACATAGAATGTCGACTTGTCCCCTAGTGTGCCTGATATCCCACAACCTTCCCACGTCTTGTCACCAACCACCACACCTTGCGTCGCTCCTGTCGTCACTCAACCTCTGCAACGGCGACGACGAGTCACTTACAACCCTTGTCAGCCCTGCCAACTCGCCACCCATGCCACCAACCATGCAACCGGCTACCAAAACATAAGTCCTCGGGGACCAACAGACACCCTTCAATCGTGAGCGAAGAGAGCAGAGACCACCTTGTACGAGGGAGAGCTAGCGGAGAACCAGAGTGCCTAAGAACCCAACACCGAAGCCACCTGAGATCCTCCTTCCTTAGCATCAAGGAAGCTTCCCAGCCAACCTTTGAGCACACCCCGACCCCTCTGAACGAGTCCTTGCCCACTAGACAGCCGCTCTCGTCTCGCTCGTCGAATTTCTAGTCGCTGACCTCAAGGGAGACATTCCGACCACCACAGGTATCCATTTCACTTGTACAATATAGAAGATAGCTTAGTGAGTTTTGTTTTGCATCCCATCTGTGTTTCCTATTGTTTTCTCCATTTATCTGTTGCATCTTGCTTCTCCCACTGCCGATGGATGTCGAATGTCGATGTGAGGCCGTCCCGGCCAATGAGCACATGGCTTAGCATCTCGATGACACCCTTCCTTCTCCCTTCACTTCCCATCGTGGCTGAGTCGAACCCCAGGCCAGGATTCCCTCATGGAGGCCCGTCGGAGCAAGGCCGACGTTGGAGTCCTTTTAGATTCTAGTGTTTTTCCCATCATATCCGTCATGCCATGTGTGACCATGCCGGTGGAACCCCTAGGCGCGGTTCTACAACCTACTCCGGTGTGTGGAAGCACACGAGGAGATCCGATATGGTCACGGCGAAAATGGTGAATCCGGAGGAAGAGACAAGACTCAGAAACACCAAAGTGAAAACAAAAAGGATAAGGAAAGGAGTCGCACCTAGTCTTTTAATGGATAGACGAGGAAAACCAAAACACGCACAAGAAAATCACGAAACAAAACAAAATACAGAATGCATGTGTGATCCATGCCTGATGGATAATGCAAGATGAATGCAGGCTAGAGAAAGGGTAAGGATTCTAGTTACGCATGGGGAAGGGGTTAGGCACCCCCATGAGCCCGAGAAAACTCGGTCTTTCTAGGCTTCCTACTGTCTATGGTCTGCTAAATGCGTGCTTGCTTATTCTATATGCTCATGCATGAAGGTGACTGAAAACATGCTGAATCAAAGCAAAGAAAAGGAATCAAAAGAAAAAGTTAATCCGAGGGTCAAATGTTGGCATTGTTAATGCCACTTTACTGTACGCCCTTGGGCGATAAGGAAAATCGTGAGAATCATGAAATTCTCGGAAAGCGTCTCGCAAAACAACAAAAATTGGGATAAATCCGAGAAAATAAAAAAAGGGAGAATAATCCTTGTTTTGGGACCATGTCAGCTTTGTAAGCCTTTTGCTGTACGCCCTCGGCGATGTAAAACCAAAACAAGTGAAAAATGCGAAAAATCGAGGAAAACTTGGAAAACGAGAAGAAGACTAAGCTCGGAACAAAGCTAGAAAAGCATGCATCGAGCAAGGAAGAAAAGACGGGAAAAAACCGTGCAAAAAGATGTGAAAAGTATGCAAAATGTAGGTGTGAATGCAAATCTGAAGAATGCAGGGGGTTTTGTGCAAAAAACCCAAAATCCAAGGAAAGCTGAAGTTCAGAAGCCCAAATCCTCAAAAATATGTAGGAAAACACATTCCATGCATGTATGAAGAATTCTGGAG
>JAMKQA010090055.1:0-11707 GCA_024699735.1 Posidonia australis
GTATCCGTTTTTTAAGGATATGGATATGTAAATTTCCTATCCGTATGATATCCGTATCCGTATCCGTATCCGCATTTCGAAAATGGATACGGATATGGTAACACCCATATCCGTACCGTATCCGATCCGTTTGCACCCCTAGTGAGGAAGGGACGGGAAGAAAGGGAGGGTTTTGGGGTGTTTTTATCTTTTGGTTTTTTTTTTATAATTTTGTTTCTTTAAAGAGGGTAAAATAGGAAGCGAAGTAGAAATAAGTTGGTGTTTCTCGAAAAAGTTCCCTTAGCTAGTTTTTTTTTTTTTTTGACATACTTTTTGAGTTTTACATATGAGAAAAAGCTTAGCGTTTTTCAATAAGTTGGTGTTTTTTTCTTGTTTGGTTTAACTTTTTCATCCAAATTAGCTTATTGTAAATACGCTAGAGTAAATAATCATTACCAAATGTAACCTAAATTTCTGTCTTAACACAAAATTTAGAATTTTAATCCTTGTCTTATACACAAAATTTTGTACATAAGACAAGGATTAAAATTCTGAATTTTATGTATTAAGATGGAAATTTAAATTCAAAACTTATTAATTAAACAATAATTTAAATTCAGATTTTTTTTTGTGTTTAAGATAGGGATTAAATATTCTGAATTTTAAGTGTTAAGACAGGGATTTAGTTTCAAAACTTAATTTTTAGAATGTTAATAACAATAGAAGTAATCAACTTCATTCAGAAGAAAATAAAGTAAAACAATACACAAAATCCATTAATTTCATTCATTGCTTCATGACAAAATTCATTCATTGATTCAATTGAAAAATACATATATTGGATACATTACAATACCAATCATCAATCATCTAACAAAAAAAAAGTGATAAGAAAGGAGAAAGAAATAGAGGGAAAAAAGAGATAATGTTAAGGATATTTTAATCCATAAATTACTGTAAAACCCACTTCCACACATGGAAGTACCAAAGTGATTAACTATGAAAGTTTAGAGTATCAACGAGAAGAAATGGAGAAGAATAAGAGACATAACATTAAGGATATTTTCATCCAAAACTCATTGTAAAACGCACTCCTATTAACGAAAATATCAAAGTGATTGACAACAAAAGTTCATAGTACAAAAAAGATGTGTTTTGAAGTATATGATACTAAAGTGAAAATCAATAATAATATAAAGTACCAACAAATAATTAACTCTTTATTTTGTGCAATACCTTTTAAATTTTAGGCTAAAGTTTGCTGATGAACAGAAATTGATTTATTTACAAGGGTCAAAATCCATTGCGGTCTGGGCTCACATGAGCTCAAATTTACAGTCATTGGATCTGTTACAATTGTTTGTTGCAACAGTGACACAATGAAGATCCAACAGTCGTGATTCTGGGCTCATGTGAGCCCGGACCGCAACACATAAATCCTATTATTTACAATTTAATTGCTTTTGATAGTACGTTGTGAATTTATCCCTATTTTCGTTCTCATTGTTTAGATCGTGGACTGATTGTCTTGAAATCATCGCATCTCTCTATTTTTCTGTGATGGAATGAAGGTCGTTGTGTAATAATAATACTAATCAATTAAATTAGTCCTAGATTAAATACAAATATACCTAATGAATGCATGGAGATAACATAATATTATTATCCATGATCATTTACTTCCTTTATGTATATAGTTTTCTAGTTCTCTACGTATGCTTAATATTCTCTTATGTAACTACGTTTCTTCTCTATGTACAATGTACTTTTATGCTCTCAATTAAGCAAACTAACTCCTTTGTTATTGGCTATTAGATTTTTTTTACCGAATTTTTGAACCAAATGAGCTTGCTGGCTCGATTTGATTCAATGGTTCAGTTAAACGCTACATATAGCTTTGCGACATTCCCATGTGGAACTAAGCATACTCAAGCCTTGTACTCTAAACTCGAATCCAAACCCAAACCGATAAAATTCTCAGACTAATTGTACCCAACTCGGCCTATTTTACTTGGTTTCGGCTCATTCACGATCTTACCACTAACCAAATCATCTCCCAAGCCCTTTTAATGTTGCTTTGTATTGTCGATGAGTTATGTTGACCTTAGTAGCGTCGATCAGTTGTCTGTTCAAGCTTTTCGGCAAGTGCCTTATCAACTTTGTGTTGCATGTTTGATGTCGATGTCTTCGTGTAGTTCTTTTCTTTGGTAACTCTCAAGTTATTAGCTTTAGCGTACTTTCAGATTACTCTAAACTTCAAATAAATTGACGGACATTTTAGTTGTTGTAATTCCATAAGTGCCTTATCGACTATCTTTTCAAGTTTTCTGCGTTTTAGAATTTTATCATAACCAGACTAAACAATGGTTTTAGCAAATTTCACTTTCTGAAGAAAGGGCTTGCGGAAAAGTGACGCAAAGAGCGAAAAAACACTACATGCGTGTTGCCATTTGCCTTAGAATTGTTGATGGCGACAGCCACACCAACGTTATCAAAGGGAAACAAATAACCATATCTCTTGTTATTTTTCTTTACAACAGAACTTTACAGATACGTTGGAATAATTATTACGAAGTTTTTGTTCAGAAAATCTAATCAACTAAATCCCTAATTCGAAGATTCTCAGTAAATTACAATCATCATATATCTGATCTTTTTTAGAAGAACACTTCCTTCATCGCGTGAAATTAGAATGCATGATAGTTCGATGGGTGACTAGACCTAACATTTGTATGTTATTGTTACAAACATTAGTACCGATCGTCCAGCAACCTTCTTCAGTAGATGACAATAACTAGCAGCAGATGGAAGGCCTTCAAGGAGTGGGGAGCCTTTGCCCTACCTTTGGGCGTCCCCCCTTCGTCGCCTTTCTCCCTGCTCCACCCTCCCTCACTACTCTGCGGAGAGTCTATGCCCAACCTCTGGGCGTCTCTCTCTCCTTAGCTGTCCTCCCTTCTCTGCCCTCCCTCCCTGCTCAGCGGGGAGCCTTTGCCTTAACTCTAGACGTTCCTCCCTCTGCCGCCCCCTCTCCTCAGCGGGGAGCCTTTGCCCTACCTTTGGACGTCCCTCCCTCTGCCGTCGCTCCCCCTCTGCGGTCCTCTCTCCTCCGCCGCCTCCTTCCCTACACCGCTGCGTCCCTCCCTCCAGGCTTCAAGCCTTCGAGGAGTGGAGAGCCTTTGCCCTACCTTTGGACGTCTCCCCCTCCGTCGCCTCCCTCTCTACCCTGCCCTCCCTCACTACTCTGTGGGGAGCCTATGCCCAACCTCTGGGCGTCCCTCCCTCCTCAGCGGTCCTCCCTTCTCCGCCCTCCCTTCGTGCTCAGCAGGGAGCCTTTGCCCTAACTCTAGGCATCCTTCCCTTTGCCGCCGCCCCCCCTCCGAGCGTCCCTCCTCAACGAGGAGCCTTTGCCCTACCTCTGGGCGTCCCTCCCTCTGCCGCCGCTCCCCTCTGCAGTCCTCCCTCCTCCGCCGCCTCCTTCCCTGCACCGTCGCGTCCCCCCCTCCAGGCTTCAAGTCTTCGAAGAGTGGGGAGTGGGGATCGAGGCCAGTGGCACTCGTCGACGGGGATGGGAGTGGCAGAATCGACGGAATCATTCGATTAGGTTTTTGGGGCTTCCGGCCTAGAGATTGAGCTGTCGTGCATTGAGAATGGCCGCAATGAGACGATGCTCCGACTCGAAATACCTTAGATCGACTTCTCGCCATCGTCGACGACCGACTTCTCGCTGTGGCCACTTCCATAATTGCGAGAAAGCCTCGTAGGTATGCATCCTTCTGCCTACTCCTCTCGACGGGACTCTTCTCCGGTTGTGGAACTTCCCTGTAAGCGAAGGGTGTTTTTTCGCTTCCTGGTTTCTTCTAGGAAAGCTATGCCTTTCTTGGTGTTTTGAGGATGTGACTGGCTTAGATTTTTGAGTAATCTTACATATCAATCTTGTGGCAAGGCTAATGGCGTTACATCCTTTTGTATTTAGTAATCTTTCTATCTGTACTTTGTACACTGATGTTGCTGCAGTCAAGGATTTGAATGTTTACAATTTTTCTATTCGAACTACTTCTAATTTAACCATGCCCGTTAACCTCTCTTCATTCTATTGTGGATCTTACGAAATTCTTTGTGGATCGACAAATCCAATGATCCGAAGAACTGGATACCTTCTTACTTCAACGTAGTATATGACCCACTCTCTTCCCTTAAGATTTTCCCTTCCTCGATCACCTCTTGACTTTGAACAAAATGACAATATACGTGCAATAACATCTTTGAAAAGTGATCATGTAATGAAATATACTACTCATTCTCCACGACTACCTCATCAAATCTCTGAAGATGAAATCCTTTTACTAGATTAATGTCTTATTAATCGAACATTTAAATTTTTAATACAGTTTAAATACTTTGTGTTACTGCCTATTGTTGACCCTTGTTGACCATTCTTATTTTATAATGGGAACACCTGATCTATAACATGAACTTCACTCTGTTGTGTTTGAACTTTTTATTTATATAAAGTTTACGTTAACAAAAAAAAAAAAAATAACTAACAGCATCATGGAAGGGGACGATTCGTGTTGTGAATATACCCCAGCAACGACAAGCGAAACTACAGCTTTTGACGTGATGATGTCGAACTAAATGCTAATTACTGCACTTAAAAACCCCACTAAATGCAGGTCGCAACAAAGAAAAATCGAACGACACCACACCAGCCAATAAGAACTACAAACAAGTACTAGAAAGTGAAAGAGACCTGCATCTAACCGTTCCCCGTGCTAGGGAGCCAAAACTAAAAAGTCGAGACCAGCTGTATGAACATAACCAGGTAATACACGAACATGGAACGAATAAAACTAGACATATATCATCTTACTTCAACTAAAATAAAAAAGTTGAGCCTTTCAGAAGACAATAATTAATAATATAATGACACCTTTGAATAAAACCTACCAAGAATCACGCACTGAAAAACACCTCAGTAACACTTTTTTTTCTCATTCTATACATGAGGCAAAGACTCAATACCTGCAAAATGCAAAAAAAGATCCCGACGGTGGTAGGAACTACACAACACCCGGACTACCCCATCCCTTGCTTTTTGAAGTTCATAACAAATGATCCAAGCTGTACCCGACTAGCAGTGAGAAACAAAAGGCCAAATCACAGGCACCCTTTAATACTCACACCACATGCGGTGCAGCCTACTTTTATTGCCCGACCACCAGTAAACCAACAACCAACTGGACTGACTGGACCAACGTAACACGGACCTCCATTGCTACCTGCAATGGAATGACCTTCCTTCAAGCCAGAGCCTGCATACTCCAACAATTTAACGGATCAACTTTGCTGTTTTTGATAGCTCACGCAAATAAAACAAGACCATCATAAAAATAGAAGTGCAAAAATACCTTCAGCCAAAGTTGAATCCACCGGGTGGAGCAGATGCATCATTATTTCCAAACTGAAAACCTGTTTGGGCACTATCTCCTGATGGCATCGCATCATCTTCCTCCTCCAACCAATATGTCTCTAAGATCTTCACAGATTTCTCATAAATTTCAGTATTATCATGGCTCTGCAGATTTTCAATCTTCTCCAAACCCTCTGCTTCATCAATCATCTGCGCATAGAGGTTAACACCCTCAGTGACACCCAAATTCTTCTCAGCTTCTCCCACCTTCAAAATGTTCTCAAGTCCTTCTAAGCATACAGTCACAATCCTTGCATCAGGGCACACCAGGAGATCACATAATGGCTTGATACATCCCTGGCTCACAAGAAATCTGCATAATTAAAGCACCAAAGTCAGAGGACTGAGAAAATTAAAGACCCAGGAGTAGTAACTGGAGTACGCACTTTATCTGGTCATGATTACCACCAGATGTAGCATTTGAAATTGCCCAGGCTGCTTCTTTCTTGATATCAAATTCAGCAGTTTGAAGCAAATGCACAAGGGGGCCAATTATTTGTGCATCAATTACAGCCTGAACCAATAGCAAGTATGTAGGATTAGTTTATCTTCTAACCGACATTATCCTGAAAAAAGAACACTAAACCCTTCATAAGTAAGACTTCTGATTTTGCAAACAGCTGCATTATCAGTGTCAAACTGAGAAAAGTAGAAAGTAGAATTATTAAATAAAGCCACTCCTACATATTCATATGAAAGGAAGAGAGTACAATACAAGTGTCTTAGAATAGATCAGTTATTCTAACAATCAGAAAGATTAAATTCACAAAATCATCATTGTTTTAACTTAATTTGTCGTAAAGAAAGCAAATTTAAGTATAAAAGTTATGATTAGCATAAAATCTTTTTCAACAGTATGATTAGCATAAGATTACTACAAAACCATTTGCAGACTGAAGACATCATCCAACAACTGGCTTTACATCATTTGTGAAAGGAGGTATATTGGCTAACGGGATGCAATAATTAAGAACAAAGACCAACTCACGATGCAAATGAATAATGTACAAGGAGGATGGCTAAGAAAGTATCAATAATAATGCAGATGCTAAAGGTAAAGAACTTAAAACAATGATTTGACATTAAAATATCACCTGTATCTGCTCCTTGTTTCCAGCTGTAATGTTTGAAATTGTCCAGCAAGCTTCTTTCTTGATGTTTTTCTTGTGGTTGTGGGTCAAGAGGTTCAGAAGACAGGGAAGTGCTTGATGGTTGATGATATACTGGAAAAAGGAAGAAATTAAAAATAGAATCGGCCATCATAGATACTTGATTTCTGAAATAAAAAGAAATCAGTTGGGCATCCAAAAAAAGTTGGTAGTGCTAGTAAACGTTGAAGGTACTCGTATAATTCTGGAAATACAATCAAATAATTAATAAAATGACATGACAATCCAAATCAATAGATGATGGAAAAACAAAGCATCAAATCATATTAAAATATTCAGCCCCTAATAAGTGGCATAAAGATTAAATGACTCCACTACAAGTATATTTTCCAAGCACTTAAATCCATATTTAATGAGGCAGGCACCTAGGCATTGCCTAGGCACCAAGGCACTATAACATCGTGGGCGTTTTAATGCCTAGGGTTTCTTTTAATTATCCAGATCCGATTAATATGGATTTTAGGGATATAAATGAGGATTTCAAATATAAACAGGGATTATATTTCCTTTTTTTTTTGTTTCATTAAGGCATATTAAAAGTTTAAAACTTCATTGTTTTTATTTTATTTAGATGTTAATGTGCATTTATATTGATGCTTTGATGTTAATCTTATTATATTTTATTGTTATCTTGTCATTTGTTATATATTTCAATGTTATTCAGGGATTAGTTATGGATAGAGATACCAATGTATAATTACGTTTAATAATATATAATATAAATTATAAAAATACTGAAAATAACTTATTTTTAAATTTTTTTTCAATAGCACCTAGGGGTAACCTAAGCATTGCCTACGTGCCCAAGCTCAACACCTTGGCGGCTTGACACCTTAATAAGTATGCTTAAATCATCACAAACCATATCCAATAATATACGACCACAATAAAAACTAAAAAGGCATTCGTAAAACACTACTTCACAACCACTTATTTAGTACAAAAGCAAGCAACTAAAAGGTGTGTATTCCAGATTGAAATAAAAACACAAAGAGCAAACCAAAATAAAGAAAACTCGGCATGCTAGACAATCGATTTCAACTATTATCAAAATAACTCGGCCACAGTTCAAACAAGTTTTCAAAATGCTGCTTAACACTTGATTCCACAACAGAATCAACATAATACACAAAAAACCATAAGCTAATGCAGTTTCCAAGTTAATTTCGTTACAAATACATGCAATATCAAAATGGATTGTACAACAATCTAGGATGATATCATATTGTGCATAAGAAAAGTGAAGGTACAACAATGAAAAGAGAGTCCTTTGGACTAGGATTTTCTGCACATTTAGTTCACTTCCTACTAGGAAAAAATATTCAAATTTACGTATCCCATGAAAAAGTTTAAAGGAGAAAGGGTGAAACAGATTTTTAACTCATATGAAGTTTTTTTGTGGGAAGAATATTTTCCCACACTTGCCTAACATTGCAAGCACTATTTACAGTCAGATAAATTTTTCCCTTGCTTTCAATTCTACTTGCTTTTCATGGCCTCAGCTCTTTCCCCAACCTTCTGGGGCCCAATCAGGCCTAGATACAAACAAAAAACTCACCTAACAATAGAACAGCTGTTAAATAGTTCAGTAAGATTCTATCAGAATTGTCCTAAGGCCCAACCAGGCACACATGCAACACATTAGGATGTCAAATTATCTAAATGCTAAAATGTTCCATCAAGGCATCCTGTCACATAAATAGTACCTAGTTAATGCATGCATAAAAGCATAAAAAATATTATCATATAATATTATCTTATTAGTAAAATCACAAATACTGTAAGGCTCTTAAAAACACACAAGCCAATCAGAACAAGATTAACAGAGAATATGCAAAAATCTTCGACATTAGAACCTACTGTGCAATGACAATAAATATTAAAACAGAATATGAAGCAAACAGGTACACAGATGACCATCAATAAGTCCACATAGGGAAAATTGAAGTTATGGTCAAACTTCCATTCTAGATTACACGAAGGTACAAATCATCATTGAAAGACAATTCTAAGAAAATATCATATTCTGCATGCTAATCAGAAAGGGTGCTGTCCCTAAAATAAAACCAAATCATCTTCTCAGCAAATATGACTTTAAAAAAGTATAAATTGTCATTGAAAAACTTAAGAAATAACAAAGAGAATATCATAAATGTTATGCATGTTATAAGGAAAGGTGTTATCCCTAAAATAATCTCCAGATACACTTCTTTTGATCAAAGATGATTTTAAACATGTTGTCCAGAAATTCCAGGAATACTTCTCACAAAGAGAAATATAAGCATATAACACTTAAAACACATAAATAGTCAAAATGTTAGCATCAACACTTAAACCACATCAATAGGTGAAATGTTCTAAGTTGGCAACCATATATAAAGAAAACGAGCAACAATCCCTTAGCATCAATGACGACAAAAGGAAACCCACTTTTACAAAATCTACCATGTAGCATGTTTGTAGCTATGGTCCATACCTCATTGAAATAGAATAAATTCTAAATAGTAATAATACTTAAAGAAGATTATGCAATTTGATCTAAAATACACTTGTTAAAAAAATTGATCACCTATGAGTAGCAACTCTTCTCAACATATGATAGAAAACTCCAGAGAAATTACAAGAATAGGAATTGGTAAAGAGCTAATGATATAATTTTCTTAATAATCAAAAGATATCAGATATGTAAGAACTCATCAACATAGCCATAGAATTTAAACAATCTTCATACAAGTAGATGCAAACCTGGGTTTGAACATCGTCCCCAGTGACAATATTTCCGACAGTCCGAAGTGCAGGAATTAGAACCGATGGTGAAGGGTGCCTAAAACAGAAGAATCCAATAGTAAACCAATGTTAATGATAGACATTGTACCATATGTGGAGTGCAATTGATAGCAAAAACTAGATAATCTGAACAACAAAAAAGGCATTTAAGAAGAGGAAAAAACTTACAGTAAAAGCTCCACAAGCCGAGGACAAACCCCGGCTTCGATAACAGCCTGAATTTTGTCATTGGTTCCATCAGATAGATATGAGAGTGCCCAGCATGCATCAGTTAGAACTTCCTCATCATTTGAATGAATAAGCCGCTGGAGTGCTGGAAGAGCTGGTTTTGTCTGCACATAATTTAGCATGAGATAATTGTCATCAACTGTCATAAGTCAAATATGGAGTCAATAGTCGTAATGACAATAGGCACCTGCTCAAAAGGAGGCTGTGGTTTCCCCCTGCAGAAATTTGACAGAGTCCAAGTGGCATTCCTCATCATGGAAAGCTTAGCTCGCTCATTCAACTGTCCTAACAGGGGAACCAAGGCCCCATTTGCAAGAACAAGATCTCGGCATCTTGGAGAATCACCAGCAACATTGCCCAATGCCCAGACAGCCTAAAAACAATAATTCATGTTTCAGAAACAAAAGAGTACATCAAGCAATAACCACAAAACATTTTGCATAATTCACACTTAAGATAGGATGCTACTAGAAGACGGCAATTGACAAAAGCAAACCATACCTGCTCACGAACATCATCACTGGGAGAACTGAGAAGCTTCACGAAAATTGGTACAGCGCCATGATCTATAACAACTTTAGTATTCTCCGATGTTCCAGAGGCAATATTAGTAAGTGCCCAAGCCGCTTCAAACTGCAAGTATTAATTTTTCCCCCCCTTTGAGAACTATTACAGTAAAAAACAACTTCAACCAATTAAAACTACCAAAACAACAAAAAAACCAAACCTGCAGTTGGGGAAAATCCTCTCTCATAAGGAACTCGACAAACCGAGGAACAACACCAGCCTGGATGACCTCCTCAATCGGCGGGCTACGTTCTGTATTACACCCAAAAATCCACAAACCACATGGTTAAAAGAACCAGATCACACTAGTTCGAGACAGATAACCATGAATCTTTATAAATAAAAAACAATACCAATAGACAACAGCTTCCGAAACTGAGTCGTCGCTTCCACCTGCAAGTTAGTATCCTCCGAATAAACCCCCGCCACCATCGCCGGCAAGCTCTCGAGCTACACACCACACCAGAATAAAAAATGGAAAAAAAACCATCGATCACACTCCCAACACTGGCAAACCTATAAAGATCGCACCTTTAGACAAGATCAGGGATTCCAGTACCTTCTTCTCCATGGCGGAGGCGTGAGAAGCGGGGAGGAACTGCTGCGGCGTGATCATCCCTTCCCTCCGCTTCTTCTGGAGGCTCTCCTCCCTCCTGTTCTTCCGGATCTCGACCATGTTGTCCTCCCGCCGCCTCCGGCCCTCCTCGGCGTCCACCGCCACCTTGTACCGGTTACGGCGGACCTCCGTCCTGGCGTTGGGCCTCAGCGACATGGTTGGGGTTGGGATCGAGGAAGATCGGGGAGGGGTGACGCTACGCAACGCGGCGGTGGAGGAAGACGGAAGAAAGAAGAAACCCTAGGGATTTTAAGATTTGGGGGTAGGGAGGAAAAAGGCTAGGGAGGGGGTTGTATTTGGAGAGAATGAGTGGATGGATATGGGGGTACGGCTGGCAAAGGGCGGCGACGATTTGAATATGAGGCAAGTGGTGAGTGACGGGTTAGGAGCTGTCTTGTTTTCCGTCGGATTAATTTTCATATGATATCGCTAGCTTCCTCCTAAGTCCGGATCAAGCTGAGAATCATAGTTACATTACTCATGATTTTCATTTTTATTGACAATGCTCTTTTCATTCTAGGTAGGGGTGGACACCAAACCGTCTAAACTGGTTAACCAAACTGAACCAAATCATTTTTAACGGTTCGATTCGGTTTTTTAAATTCAGTGGTTTGGTTTGATTTTGAATATCTTCAAACCGAACTATATGGTTCGGTTTGTAGTTTCAAGGATGGTTTAACCGAACCGAACCGAATCAACCCAATATAAACTATATATGTTAATACGTATATTAAATATTTAAAATAATATAATTATGTATCTTTTAGAACCATAGCTCGAATCATAGTCATTCTTATGTATCTTTTACTCGATTATTTTTTTAACTGATTGTTATTGGAAGTTAAATAAAAACGTTTTTGGTCATTTTTATGTATCTTTTACCAAACTGTT
>JAMKQA010090056.1:0-14544 GCA_024699735.1 Posidonia australis
GTTGCTTTGGAAGGACCAAGGATGCTTTGGGATGCAAGGGAGTGCTCTAGAAAACGAGAATATGCTGCTGGAAAGAGGATATAGCTTGCTCAAGATGCTTGCTCAGATCAGGATTTGCTGAACTCAAGGTTTCTAACCCCTTCTAATGGTTGCCTATAGGGGTCCTATATATAGGGATTTTCCATAGGTAACTCCTAGGACAACAAGGAGCCTTGTAGACGAAAAGCCTGGAAGATTCCATGGCATATTCACTGGTAGAGGTAACAGCCATGGGAGGTGGAAAGCCAGCAGCCAGCACCCTGAGAAATGGTTGGGCGCCTGGTATGTGCATCGGGTTGGTGTGCTACCTAGGTGTGCTGGGTAGGTGTGCTAGGTAGGTGTGCTAGCTAGGTGCTCTCCCCTACTTGTCTGGATTTCTAATTGGGCTACGGGCCTGCTATAGGTTGTGATTTGGTTAATAGGATTCAAGGGTTAGCCACATCCAAAGCAACATCTGAAACGCTCATCTATGAGTCACCTTAAAATCGAGGTGTCTACAGCGACCTAACAAGAGTCTTGCTGAAGAAGTTCGAGAGAGTAGTATACGTGCACATGCTTAGAAGTAACAACATCCTGGCAGACTCACTGGCCTCACTCACATCATCGTTCCCCTTCTACTAGGAGGGTGACGAATAGACCGTCATGGTGCTAAGGATCAATTCGTCAATAATGGAGTTAGCTGCAAAATGGATTCAAGAACTTCAAGAGGAGTCTCACCAAGAAAACATGCTACACGTCAAGGTCTACTACCAAGGAACGACCGAAGTCGATGGTGGGAATTTGTGGTACTACGACATCCTGAACTCCTGCAAGATGGTACTTTCACACCACACGCCACACACAAAGGTAGAGAAGCCTTGTGGAGGATGGCCATCAGATACTACATCATAGCCAACACATTATTTTGAAAGACTCCATTGGACATCAAAGTTTGATGTGTTGATGCATCAGAAGTGGTCAAAATTCTCAAGGAAACACATGAAGAAGCGTGAGGGGGCCACATCAATTCTCAAGTCATGGCCAAGATAATCATCAAAAGAGGGTATTACTAGCCTACGATGGAGGGTGACTGCACGGTCAAAGTCAAGAAATATCGAAGCTTTCAACTACACGCTAACAATAGCCATGCTCCTACCTTAGCACTCCATGCGATGTTAGCTCCTTGGCCCTTTCTCTATGTGGGCCTTCGATGTGGTCGGGCTAATACAACAAGCCAAAGGAAACACCTTCATCCTCACTACAATGGAGTACTTCACCAAATAGGCGAAAGCGGAAGCGTCTGCGAACATTAAAGCCACAACCCTGTGTTAGTTCATACAAAGGAACATCATCTCCAGGTTCGAGATTCCCAAAGCCTTCGTAACTGACAACGAGCCAATCTTCATCTAAGAGGAGTTCATCATGTTGTGCAAAAAGTTTGATATCACTCTCCATCATTTTTCTCCTTATTATCCACAAGGAAATGGCCGAATAGAAGCTACTAATAAGACCCTAATAAAAATCATTAAAAAGACGGTAGAAGACGCCAAAGGATCGGATTGGTCAGACAAACCAATTAATGCACTATAGGCTTACGGCACCAATGTAAGAACGGCAACGGGTCAAACACCTTATGCCCTAACCTTTGGAATGGAGGCGGTAGTCCCATATGAGATCTTGAACCCCTCATTAAAAGTGCAAGTCGAAGTGGGAATGTCTGTTGATGAAAAGTGGCAGGCATTATTACTCCACCTGGAACTCCTTGATGAGAAGCGACTCGCAGTTACTGAGCACACATGTGTTTATCGACAAAAAATGACTAGGACTTATCAAAAGAAGGTAATCAAATGCAAATTCAACCTAGGTGACCTAGTACTCAAGGAGGTGCTACCTACCAATAAGCCACATCCTAAGGGAAAGCTGAAGCTAAACTGGGAAGGGCCTTACGTAATGGTGGCTGCATATCCGGGGAACGCTTATTGATTGTCCCAAAACGAGATAGATTTGCCTAATCCCTGTAATGTAATGTACTTGAAAAAGTACTACCTTTGGTCAGTCAATTTACACCTAAAGAGTCCTAGGACCTAACCCTAAGCTAGAAAAGAAAGCCACCTCTAGAGCCTACAAGGAAATAGATACTTAGGGTGACCTACACTTTGTCCTGTGCCCTCATAAACACTTCATGGGGAGACAAGAGCAAGGCAAGCTCAGAGCTAGGGCATATCGTAAACGTCGCTCGGCAGGCATAACATGGCATCTTAGCGTAAGTTCGAGAGATGATGACGAGTGAGCATTATGTCACGAACAAACTTAGAAAGCGCATAAAGAGTGAATGAGCGTCCAAAATAAGGGAGTGATTCAGTCCCTTAATTATCAATATCATTCAACTAAACACTCAAAACTGGTGTGAGACCACCGACGCTCGGCAAGTGTACTACCATAGCCTAAATCTCAGTGAGTAGTGATGGGTAGACACCTACTAAATCAAAAAAAAAAAAGAGAAAAGAGTTGAAAAGACAACAATAAAGAAGCTATCCAATCAACAAAAGAAAAAAAGAGAGGAGGAATATGACAGTAAAGAAGCTATCCAGAGCAGAACAGAAAGAAAACCCTAGGGAAAGAAATATGCATTAGGATGAACCATTGGCAAGACATCATAACCTAAGCCTATGCCGAGAGCTTGTCAAACCTTGAATTTCCCCCATCTTCCTGCACACATAGGCAAAGAAGAATTTGCCCTAGGTATTCGAAGACCAAGTAGGTTAGAGGAACGGTTGACTAGGAAGGCCTAGGTATGGGACAAAGTCTCTCAAGGGTGTAGATATAACACAAGGGACAATCCTAGGATGACAAAGTATGACCCAAAAGGCCAAAGTAGACCCTAGGCTAAGGCTTGAAGAGGGGACCCATTCTTCCCATCCTTCCCATAAAAATCCAAACAAAAAATAGAAAAAACCAAAAATCCCAAAAAAAAAATCAGAAAACAAAAAAAAGCCCTTAAAAAGTAATAAGTAGTGCCATCCACCCCTACATGCAAGTGAAAACCTAGTAAGTAGGGAAATTGGGTTGGTCTAGCCGATGATGCAACAACCGATCCACTAGGATTCGGAGTTTACGTCCTACTCAAGCGTGCCGTCACGGTTTGAGTGTGTTCTCTCCATAAAGACATTACCCCACAATGATCTTTACAGCATCTACAGATGACTCACAATCGACGTCTATTGGCCTCCAATTTTCCATCTCTCAGCTGAGGCCAAGACTAACTCCCTTCACCTCATATTTAATTGACTAAGCTTATACAAACATGCCCCACACACAATAACTTAGTCAAGGATCAAAGCTAAGAAAGGTATGCCCTTTTGCTACTAACGAATATTATTTAGTGTATAAAAAAGTACAATTCATATCTACAAGGGCATCCCCTCGGGTTGAAAAGAAGAAAAATACAACAGTTGCTAATACAAATTGTTCTGAATGCCAAGCATCTGGTTGAACTCCTCCCTCTGCTCGATATACTGCTGTGGGGAAGGAAGAAGCTGTGCTATCATGCCGCATACTGAGACTCTTGTAACTCCCAAGTAGCAGTAGAGAGCCAAACACCCTTCAAGGAGATCCGACGACCCACGTAAGTCCAACGGGTGATGTACTCCAAGACCAACCTCTCATCGTAGTCTCCATCATCCCTAGGAGCATGGATCGGAGATGTCAACATCAAGTCCGTGGGAATAGAAAACCCCTAGTTTAGTAGTTGCAAACAATGATGGATTAGGTACAACAAGAAGGACCAAGCCCCCACCAATACGAGCTCTTAGTGATGATAGACTGTAGTCATCACTTGTGCTTTGAAAGCTTCTAGCAACCGCGACACGTAGTTGAAGTCCTCCAATGACAGCCGCCCCAACCAAAAGACACAATCACAGAAGTTTAGCTTGTCAAAATCAACATAGCAACGGCAATGAGACATAAATCACTGTTGTAAAAGAAAAGGAGAACCAAAGGACTTCCTTGAGCATGTTGCGTTGAATAGTCCCTCCATGGTATAAGCTAAGACATCAGGAGATAAATATAAGTCTGGATGGGCCACCATCAGCATGAGGAGGTCAACATGGTGGAAGTCCAAGGTGAAGTAATCATCTACAAATAATGTAAGTCCTCTGATGCCGATGAAAAGACACAACTGTAACTCCTTTAGGGATAAGTCATGAGTGCAAATAACCTCACACAAGCCTCGAAGATGAAGTCTTCCCCAATGCATCAAAGTTTTACTAGCGTCTTGGCCCTCACTCAGGAACTAACCGATCTCCCTGGCATCCATAGTCTCAACAAATATGGCAAAATGATCATCTGACGCCAACGTGGATTCTACAGCTTCCTCACAAGTAATCAGAATCTCACCATGAGCAAAATTGAAAGTATTGGAGGAACTGTTCCAGAAAACCATCAATGCATGTAGAAGTGGCCAATGCAAAGGAGTACGTATGAGGGCCAACAAATGCAAAGAGGTGTTTGTTATCCTTCGTACGATTAAGCAAACGTGACACCCATGGGAGGCTATAACAAAAGGAGTTATGAAAATTTGAGCATTCTGTAAGATTAACTATGACCTACAGTGCAAGCAATTAATTACTGAAAGGCACATGAAGCAGAGGAATATGAATAGCAAGAGGAACAAGGAAAACAGCAACTATGGCATTAACAAACATACCTTATCCTCATGAAAAGCCTTCATCAGGCGGTTGGGTATGTCGATCACCTTCTCCACAGCAAAAAGAGAGGAAGAGAATGATGGAAGCTTCATGGCTAAACCAAGAGGGAGAAGAGAATCTCAGAACAGGGAAGGATGACGTCTGGAAGGTCCCCTAGGGTCTCTATTTATAAGCCCCCGTTAGAGCAGCCCGAGTTTGAGTCTGAATGGGAGAGACTCTGCCATTCGCCACTGCCATACGTGACTAGACATGGTGCCTAATTAAGTGGCGATGCCATGTGCCGCCTATAGAACAAGTGACCAAAATGGAGTGCCATAGAGGCTGGCGTCCAGAATCATCAACCCCTACCACCTTGTCGCACAGGTGCAACCATTCCACTGTAAGGCTACATCAAGTCCCACCATGCGCATCACAGCAAAGTTCCACCGTGACACTACGTCAAGTCCCACTGTGCACATCAAGTTTGTCCTACAGCGAGACTATATCAAGTCCGTCCTACAACGAGACTATATCAAGTCCCACCGTGCGCGTTAAAGACCCAACTGTGCATCACAGCAAGCAATGGACTTCCACCTTTGGAGTCCCGACCGTGTATACAGACACAACCTTAACCAAGAGGCAAAATCCTGGTTTGGCAAAGGAAGGGTTCACTCTCTCACTCGATTCTTTTTTCATAAAGCCCTTTACTTGTCAAGTCGAGTTGTGGGACAACGGTCCTCTCTCGAGAGTGTTGGTCACACTCGAGGATGCAAAACACTTGACCACAACGAATTGCATTTATGCATCTCACATGTGTCTGTATGGCTAGGGACCACCCGTACCCTACCAGCCTAACCTATCATACAAACCATTCATTGCATTGTGTGTTGACCTTGCATATGCATTTGTGTGCCTGAATCATGCATCCATGCATTTAGGAGTCATGCATTGGAAGTGGAGGAGCTAACGAAACATTGTTCTTCAAGAGAGATAGAAGCCCTTAGGACTGTGATCCTCCCAGAGCCAATTAAGTCTCACCTATCCTTTTGCCATTCCAATCTAAGTAAGCTCTTAGACAAGAAGCCACAATCCCATTTTATTTTCAATCGGTGCTAGGGTGTCACACCCTTAATTCCCATAATAATTTAAATTAATTTAAATTACAGGAAATTAAAAGCTAAACAGAAATATCAACTACCAGGAACCTGTGTGTGCAGCTACAAGACCTTGGACTATATGCATTATGCTAAAACTCATCTGTATGTCCGCACCTGCAATCCAAAACCACAAAAAAGACATGAGTGACAAAAGTCACCCAGCATGCACCCCACGAAAACGACGGAAAAAAAATCCATATTAATTTTCCTTTAAATTCGTTTCGCAAGTTATTTTCTCTAAAAACCCACAAACCAGGCCCACAAGGCCGAAAACCACAGCAAACGCCGCCCACATTGGCCAAAACAGCAAGTAGGGCTTTACCAACCCAAAACCACAAATAATGCCCTCAATGGCCAAAACCACACACATTGAGTCGGGAAGTCCGACGTCAGGCAACCAACTCTGGCCACAAGCAGCTACCAAGGTGCACTGCACTGCCATGATGAAGCCACCCTGTGTAGGGACGATCATTGTCCTGCAATTCTCCCACCTAGAGAATCCTCACAAAGCCAACCCCTCTCTGGGAAGGTTGTCCTGTCTTTCAGGATGATACCAGCTATGGGAAACGTGTTCCACCAGCATTGGCCACCACAGGGTACGTCTCCCCACGACGTCTTCCACATGGTGCTCAAGAGGGAGTGTCATACCTCCACACCCAACAACACCCAAGCCTCAGTGCTCATAGTGACAGCAAGAGTATCATACCGGTCTGTCATGCTACAAAACACCTCAACTCGGAGATCACAACCCTAGCCTCGAGACGACAGTCAAGGAGTCTCGTATCTCCAAGACCCAACGACCCTCAACCTCAGGTATCTCGGCCCTCGATCCCACTGTGTCTCGGTCCGCACACAGAAAACTAGGAAAACCATTTCCCAAAATCGGCCTACACATCTCTTTTGAAAACCATTTATATCTTTGGAAACTCTTTCAAAACTTCAACAAAATGGCACATCAGGTGTCCTACGAGACCACCACTAATGGCCTACGATCCCATCTCAAATGGGCAAACAAATCAATCCGAAAAACCATTGCATTCAAATGCTTTTTACCAGAAATCTAGGAAAATACCACCAAAAATGTCCTGCTAGACATGCGCATGTGGACCGTGCGTCTGGCTTGTGCCCTAGGTATTTTCGTCTGAATGCTAATAGAACCTAGACTAGGGACTAGAGCTGCTGTCGAACCCGTGCATGTGGCCCACACAATCGGCCCGCGCCCCTAGTTTTCTGTCAGAATTCGGACCACTTGCAGAAGTGCAAGGGGACCCAAAAAATCGTCTAAAGTGGGAACAAGGGCAAACCCACCAAATAACTACAAAAAATTTCGAATAAAACATATGTGGTAGACCCTCAAGTCTACCCCAAATCCCAACAAACAAAACTGAAATCCATTCATCACACAACAAGATATAAATTTGTAAGCACATAGGGGTCAAAAGGACCCAAACCATAAATACCCATAAATACCATAGTAAATTCCGAAACATTAAATTTATGCTAGATTATATGCATCCTAGGCAATTCTACCATTTTACATGATTTCTACTCATTGGATTGGAGGTACGTACCTAAAATGAGCTCTGGTGAACCAACACTCAATCTGGCCAGCCACCGACCACCATCGACGACCACAACCTCCACAGAAGCTTCCTCGACCTCTAGAGCTCCAACCACGCCAATGTCCAACCCCACAGAGCCTCTGCCTCTCTCTCTCTCTCTCACACACACCGACACACGAAACAGAGGAGGGAAGAACGGGGGAGATGGGTGGGAAAAGAAGGGGGTGGGGAAGGAGAGAGGTGAGGAGGAAGGGAAGGAGTGGTGGGGGAGGAAGGGTGTGCGCTTGAGAAGGAGGAGAAGAAAGAAGAAGAAGACGAACGGTAAGCGAGGGAGGAGCATGGCAAGAGCGGGCTTATAAAGCCATGCGCACGCAATAGCTAGACGCGTGCACACCTATGCGTCTCTAGCCACCAGCACCCCGCATGAGCACATCGACCTCACCCATTAGCTCCAAGCACAAGCCAGCCATCGGTGGCATCAACCTGCTCTCAAATGCGGGCCCCACACGGACCCACACATGGGCCCACAAGCACAGTGCTACAATGCACAATACCAACAACGTACAGGACATACAACCAAAAGCCGGTCCACAAGGCCTAAGCCCAAAATCACAAAATCACACAAACGAGCCTTAGAACAGTAACACCCGTCCAAGAATAAATTCATTAAAAATGTAAATAATTACAAAATGAATTTACGGGTGTAACATAGGGTGTTTGCCCATGATCATCCCTTTTTCACTCCTAGTCAACGTTAGGGTTACGTCCCATGATCATCCTTAGTTTCTATCCCGTTAAGGTGATATCTCTATATGGTTGACATGGTCTCGACATCCGACTGTGACACATAGCTCCAAAACCGGCTAGACCCCTCCATGACAGAGCCTTCAATATGATGGCAATGTTAAATGAACCACTCGGCTGTGACACATAGCTCTGAAACTAAGTTTGTTCCCTCCTTTTATTCTTCCTTTAATGGTCCAAATGTGGCGGACCATTTGAGAGCAAGCTCCTCTTTTCAAGAAATGCTCAATGGAAATATCGTTCTTACCTTAGAGCCAATCTTGTTTCAAGATCACCTTTAAGGAGGGACATCTATAGATATCCCATTTTCGCATTTCCTAGAGTCCATCTAAGATAGGAATCTTTGAGGCGCCTTAGATCACAAGACTGAGGATTTTCTGCTCTATCTTCCAGATATTCCATGTTTTCCTTAAAAACATTCTTGATTTTACTTGGTTTGAGATTGTTAACTGTGACAAAGCTAAACCCGCTCAAGCTAGTGGCAGGCTTGAGGCCCTTGGACATTTTGGTGAGTTGCTAGTTGTGGCAGAGCTAACGCTCTTATTTTACTCAAATTGATGGCAGATTTGAGTACCCTAAGTTTAAAGAGGATGTTTTTATGGTTTCATGAGATTTCTGAGTATTTTCCGGACTATTAAGAGACTTCTCTCGAATTAACATAAAATACATGAGATAAAATGCAAAAGACCATATGATGCCTTTGACAGCGACGATTAATCTAGACGCCACAAGAGGAGGCAACATGTCATGTTGCCAACCACATAGGCAACTAGATCATGGCACCAATCTAATCAGTGCCTGACATCCTAGGTCTTCCTCTCATAACAACATGTCATCGTAGGCTTTAATATAATATATAGGACATTTATAAATATTATCATGATTTTTCCGATGATTATTATAATTTCTAGGACTTTCTAAGTATTTATATATTTATGGAATATCATATAAATCTTTATTAATGCCAGAAAATTCCAGAAGCTTCTAAAATAATGGATGACATTAAGATTAATATCATATATTTTTATCATGGTCAAAAGCTAGATATGATATTAATTATCACTTTTTCAATGCTAGAATTATCTATAATTTAAAAGATAATTCCAACATGTGCTTAATTTCCGAATATTTATTAAATTACGAGTCTAGAATTTTCTATGGATATATTAATGCTCGTAATTATTGGAGATTTAGCTTTTAAATTCGATTTAACTTTGAATTTGGATTTAAAATTCAATTTTAAATTCAAAAACCTTCTAAAATATTCTAGCGAATTCCAGAGATTTTGAAAAAGTCAGGACAAGTCGTTTACAGTTGCAAGGTATTTGTTGAGATGGTTTTGGATTTTATTTTTAAACGACGAGATTTTTAAAACTCGACACCAGTGTGGGCGGCAACTTGATCCAATAAGATATTTTCAGCTATTTTCTCACAACGAGAAATAGAATATCTCATACTATTGCCTGTCCCTTCAGCGACACATCTAAATGTGTCGCCACCTCTATAGGCGACGAGGTCAAAATATCTCATTTTCGAATTGATTGCTTCTAGAAGCTTCCTGAATTCATTTTGATGAGATCCCTCATGTCGTGGAGGCCTTCTGATTTCTGAGAGAGTCTTTTTAGAGAGAGCAAACCTTAACGAAGCCTTGCCGGATTCCCACAAGGAGCCCTCTGATCTTCTTTTCAGTCTTGACTCTTGTTCGTGCCTCCACTTCCTCATCGATGTCGCATCCAAAAGGGTGAAGGGAGTGTCGTTCTCATGTTCTTTTTTCATTTTGTCATCATATTTCATATTAGATCCTTTTTATATGCATGCAAGGACAACCCTCGGTTAGTATTTAGGTCCTTTAGTCATGTTTTTCTATATTCTTTTGATTTTTTTCTTACTTCACCTCAGTCTAATCCAGATTCATTTGTTTTGAAGGAAAAAAAAAGGATCTACGTCACAGGAGAAAGCTGCCAAACAACATCCTGCCGTTAATTCAGTGAGTTGGTGAATCCACAACCTTAACTTCTACATCAAATCAGGAGCAAATTCAAGGAGACCTCATCTTCCTGCATCTCTCCTCTTACAAGGACGAGGTACCGACTGGGTTTGGAGGTATGACACTCTATTTGTCTCAAGTGCTAAGGCTTAAAATACTGTTCGTATCCTGTGGTATCGTGGCAGTAGACGTGGGAGGTATGAGACTCCTACGTAGTTGGGTTTGATACCCTGGTTGTTACAAGTACCGAGACTTGTGCGTGCTAGCTGAGCCTAGGGGTGAGTAGCCTCTAATGGTTCAAAGCACTGAGCTAGGACTTTGAGTGGTGTACCCTATGGTTTGTCCTGAGTGACAAGACAACTTGCTCAAGTAGGGTGAGCAACTTTCCTAGGTGGGGTTAGCTTCTAAGGGTCCTACAGGTGGTTGGACTACGGGATGGGTAGACTCCTCCACAGGGTGGTTGTTCGTGACAGTGCAGACATTGTAGTCGCTCCTTAGTAGACTACTTGTGGCTAATGTTAACTGCTTGACGTTGGACAGTACGATAGGTTGTTTGCTTGTGGTTTTGTTGAGCTCTGGTTCAGGAAATCATGCTTTGCCCTAGAGGAGATCATGGTATTGCGCTAGTATGGCATTGTGTTTTAGAGTAGTGGCTCTATGGGTTCTGATCTAGAAGAGACCGTGGTGTTGCACTAATGTGGCGTGGTGTGTTGGAGCAGTGGCTCCATGGCTTCGATGTTGTTGCTTAGATCTAAAGGGGACCGTATTGTGTAAAGCAGAGGCTCTATAGCTTATGTTTTGTAGCTGTTGTGGATGTTCTAGGTACTATAGAGAGCATTCAGACATCATTGGTTATTTGGCAAGAGTAGTCATTTTAAGTATGCATAAAGGTTTTAAAAGAGCATGCATGTGGTTTTGAAAAGGAAAATGATGGTTTTAAAAGGCATGATTTTGAGGTTTTGCTACCTACTGCCTGTATTTGGTGTTGCGGCTTCGGGATGTAACGCTTGTGCTTGTTTGTTTGTGGCATAGTTATTCCTACTTCCTTGATGTGGTGTGCCAAGTTGTCAAGTAGGGTGTGTGCTGGATGACCGTTTTGAGTGATCATTCACGTGTGCTTTGGTTTTAGTATTTTTGGCAGATGTAGGATAGTTGTTGGTTGCTAGTGAACATAGGAGGAGTCACGCTGCCACACATCAGGGATTCTGATGAGTTTGTAGTTTAGTTTATTTTAGTTGTTTACTTCTGCAGAGTGTATTTAGACCTAGTTGTATAATTAGCATAATTGTAATTGAAATAACAATAAAAATAAAAATAATGTAGTTAGGTTTGAGTGGTAGCGACTTGAGGGTTGTTATAGGAGAGGTGGTCTTGGAGCTCGTCCACCGCCTACTGGCTCATGGAAGAAGAGGGGAGGTGTTGGAGAGGAAGACGAAGGAAGGAGTCGTGCCTGAGAAGCCTCCGCTCTCCTCTGTTATATACACACAAGTGGGGGAAAGGTTATGCATGCATAACAACAAATCAAACACGTGCACTCGATCACATGTCCCCAACCATCAACTGCTCCCACACCAACCACAAAAACACGAAGCATCCACCTCTCCACACCAGCACGCCCACACACAGGAGCATAAGCACAGTGCCACACAAGAAAACAAGGCATTACACCAAGGCCAAAGTACAAAGCTACTAAATTACTAAAATAGGCATCGCGCCAGTAACACCCGTTCATGGTAAAATTCATTAAACTGAATAATCACTAGGTAATGAATTTTCGGATGTTACATATGCTTTTTCCCTATTTTAGAAATTTTGCCGTAGGTTTTGGTTTCGCCTTGTCTTCTTTGTGGTTCTATAGTAGGTGTGTACTGGATAACATTTTAGTTGTTACTCATTCTTTATTTGTGTTTTCTTTTAGATGCAAATTAGCAATACAATTTTTTTTTCTAGTGTATATAATGAAGCCATATGGTCGTACATCATAGAATCTTGATAGGATATTACTTTGAATTTGTCAAGTTTAACGTTCATAATTGGAGATTTGAGGATTAGTGTTGATTGGGGTCGTCACACTCTAATTGATATATTAATGCTTAAAAAATTATAAAAAATCAAAAGTGAATGTCTACTAATAAAAAATGATGTTCACTAACAAAAATGAACATCCACTTTTATAGAATGAACGTTTATTTTTTGGATAGAATGCACTATGTACAAAAATGGACGTCTATTTTATAAAGTGGACGTTTATTTTTATGAAGCAAATGTTTGTTATTTGGACAAACATTGTCCAAAAAATGGACATCCACTTTTATGATGCAGACACCTATTTCTTTAAAATGGACATTCATTTTTAATTATCATATGTTTATATATAGAAAATATATTATAAAATAATTATTGTAACTTAAAAATTAATATTTATATTTAAAACTACATATTTTTAGTAAAAGTCTAAATTGGACCATAAAACGAGCTTAGGTTCGGTAGTGGGAGGAAATCTTTGGCCTTAGTCCAACCCTTGGTCTTATCGGGTTTGGGTTGCATCAGCTGTAATATCTGGGTTCAATTATCTAATTAATGTAAACCATGGATTTAATGTATTATTTTGAATATGATTTATTAATGAATAATTTGATATTGTTGGTATTTTTGTTGTGCATTTCTCTCTCTGTGTGACTGTGTTGTTGTCCCTGGTTGTGTAGATTCTAGTGTTGTGCCTCTGTGTGTGTAACCTAGGTTAGATCCCTAGTCAACCTACACATAGTGCCCCTTTACGTGTCGTCTTCTTCTCTCTCTTCACCCTTCACAAGCCCTTACGCTCGTAGCCTGCTCGTCCCGTCCCCTCCACTAGCAGCCATGGCAGAGGGCATCGACAGAATTCGAGGGTGGCAGCAAGCGGGGTGGAGGAGATAAAGAGGGAGGGAACGGCACGGAGGAGAAGGCACAAGGAAAAAGAGAAAGAACCGACAGTGAGAGAGAGAGAGAGAGAGGAGGTGGTTGTGTCGAGGGGAGAGGAAGCTTGTGCACGCCGTTTGTCGATGAGGAAGCTTGCTAGGGCATGGGTAGGTCACCGAAGTGCCAAGCCAGGTACGTGACCCCTCTCTTCCTCCATTCCTCTGTTTTAGAAAAATAGGTTAAATGCATAAAAATGAGGAATGATGCATGAAAAATAATAATGGAAATGTGAAACTGGCACAAATAAATAGAAATGCATGCCTAGGATTGATTTGTGCTATGGTAGTGAATTGTTGTGGATTTTTAGGGATTTTACTAGTTATATGCCATGATATGTGTTTTGTGCTCTTGATGGTCTTGATTTTATTCCAAGAGCTATGATGAATGGATTTGAATGATTTTTGTCCCAAATGGTAAGAGACTTAGAGCCCTACATTTGGTGATTTTAGTGTAAATTGTGGTGGATCGGAAATAAGTCCTTCGGAGGTCCCAATTCTGGCAAATAGATGACTAGGGCTCAGGAGATGTTTACTGAAAACGAACATTTTGGTATGTCGATTTGGGTTCAGCATATCGTTTTGCTATTAGTATTTGATCAGAACCCTAGGTTCGGTCGATCAAATTCATCTATCTTCCGTTCTAAGGGATTTTGGTCTACCAAAATGCTTCGGTCACCCGAAATAGGGATTTTCGGACGACCGTTCCAAGTTTCGATCGACCGTTCTAAGCATTTGATGCTTGGTTCGGTCTACCGATCTGATTCAGTCTACCGAACCAAACCCCTAACCCATATGCTTAAATGTGTTTGTTATTGTAACACCCGTAAAATTCATTTTGTAATTATTTACATTTTATGAATTTTATTTCCTAGACGGGTATTACTGTTCCGAGGCACGTTGTGTGGTTTTGTGCTTTTGGGCTTGGGCCTCGTGGGCTGGCTTCTATTTACGTGTCCCTATGTGTGGTTTGGCACTGTGCATTGTGGCACTGTACTTGTGGGGCCTGGTGTGGGGTCCCCATGGGGTCTGCTTGGGTGTGGAGAGGTGGCTGAGGCTGGCTGTTGGCCTCGTTCGTGGTGGCTAGCGGTTGGCTGTTGTGCGGTGTGCAGGTGGCTGAGACGTGCAGGTGGGCACGTTTTCAGCTACTCCAGGCATAGGCTTTATAAGCTGCACCGCACTGCACCTCTCCTCGCCACCCGTTGCTTTCTTCTCCTTCCTTCTTCTTCCTTTCCCCTCCTCTTTGGCGGCTGTAGACACCCCGATTTTGAGGTGACCCAAAGATGAGTATCCTTATGTTGCTTTGGATGTGATCAGCCCTTGAACCGAGCCCCAAACCCATTAGCCAGAGCCCCAATCAGACATTTGTGAGCTGGG
>JAMKQA010090058.1:0-15968 GCA_024699735.1 Posidonia australis
GGTAACAGCCCGGAAGATGGAAGGTCAGCAGCCGCAGCTGGGCGCCTGATTGGTGAGCCACCTTGGTGCGCCACCTTGGTGCGCCAACCCAGCTCACAAATCTCTGATTGGGGCTCTGGCTAATGGGTTTGGGGCTCGGTTCAAGGGCTGATCACATCCAAAGCAACATGAGGATACTCATTCCTGGGTCACCTCAAAATCGGGGTGTCTACACCTCTGTTATATCTTCCTCCTTATCCAGCCCCTTCGAACCCAACTCTTCCCCTCCCATGCCCACCACTCTTCCTCTTACCTTTAACATATCGCACCATTTCCCTCAACCTATGACCCAAACAACTTACCTCTATTGGTCCACCTAGTTAAAGGATATTCTCGCTCTCCATGATTTCCTCTTCATCATTGACGCTTCATTCTCCCCACCTCTAGCCACTACAGTTGATAAACCCAACCTGTCTCATTTTGGCTAGTTAAGGACTGATAAGTTTGTTCTTAGCTAGATATGTGCCACCATTTCTCTTTCAATACAGTCCATGCTCATTCCTTCCACCACCTCTTTTGAAGCCTAACCCGTCTTGGAGAAACGATTTGCACTAGTATCCAAATCTCATCTAAAAACCATTCGTGGTAAACTCTACACTCTCAAAAAGAAGTCTGGCCAATCAATTGATGACTTACTTTTACATGCCAAGAACCTCTTTGACACCATGGCTGCTACTGGTTCTCCTCTACAAGAGTCTGACTTCCTTGAATTTGTTATCATCAGCCTTGGAGATGAATATAAAGACTTCATCACCTCTCTAAGTTTCCATCCCTCCATTACCTTTGATGAGATGTATGAGCTTCTTATTCAGGAATCTTCTCTTCTTCAATGTCTCACTCCATCCACTGTTACCATTGACACTGCTCCTACTACCACTACTCAAACATCCCAACAAAACTCCGACCATCGTGGTGGTCGCGAACGAGGTAGAGGTGGTGGATGTTTTCGAGGTAGGGGACGTGGCTGAGGTAGAGGTGGCCATACTTCCTATCATTCTCAACACTCCTCTGCTCCTCCTCCCTCCTCTTCTTCCCACTCCCTCCTCTATTGCCACTGTTGCTTGCCAAATTTGCAACAAATGGGGGCATACTGCACGAGTGTGTTATGAACGACACAACCAAGCATATTTCACTCAACCATTTACTGATTCCATGTTGTCTCTCACCCTCCCTAATCCGTCTAAAGGATCCTAGTGTGTCGACTACTCTAGTGCCACTCAACATAAGTCAAACACCAACTACAATCTAACAAACCTCCACCCTTACTCAAGTACTAAATCCATACTAATAGGCAATGGTTCTCTTCTTCCCATCACCCATATTGGTCGTTCATCCATCTCTACTATCAATGGTTCCCTCTCTCTATCCAATGTTCTATATGTGCTAGTTCTTCGCAAGAATCTTTTCTCCATTCAACAGTTTTCTCACAAACATAATGGCCTCTTTCTAATGCATGACTTTGGTTTTACGGTGAATGACAAGTTCTTCGACAAGACTCTAGCTCCTTCGTGGCCATAGTCATAATGGCTTATATCATGTTTCTAGACTGACTGATTCCAATGCTCTCTTTGCTGTCGTTGGTACCGAACCTCCACATCCATCTGACACAATAGGCTTGGTCACCCCTCTTCTACTGTGTTGAAGACGTTGCTACATAAACACCATCTTCCTACTACAAATTCTTCTACTATTTCTTGCTCCATTTGTCCTCTTGGTAAAGCTCATCGTCTGTCATTCCTCAAGAGCTCTTGTTGATTCACTTCTCCTCTTCGTCTTCTTCACCTCGACATTTGGGGGTCAGCATCTGTGAAGTATCAATCAAATTTCCTTTACCTTCTCACTATGATCGATGATTACTCCCGTTATATGTGGTTGAATCCTATCGATCACAAATCAGATGTATTCAATACCATTTCCAGTTTTAAGACTCTTATTGAAAAACAATTGAACTCTATTATACAATGTGTTCAAACTGACAGCAGAGGTGATTTCACCAATCATTGGTTTCAATTGTTTCTTAAACCCAATGGCATTAAACAACACATCTCCTGTTCCTACACAGTTGCTCAAAATGGAGTTGTTGAACGAAAACATCGACACCTTGCTGAGATGGGTCGATGCCTCTTATTTCAATCCCATCTTCCTTCCTCATACAGGCTTTTTGCCTTTCAGATGGCCATGCACCTCATTAATCAACTTCCAACTCTGGCGCTTGCTTCTTCCAGTCCTTATGAATTACTTTACAATAAGATTCCTGATTACAATGCATTGCGAACCTTTGGATGTGCTTGCTTTCCTCTTCTTCTTGGCCCAAATCAACACAAACTTCAACCCAAATCAGTTGTCTATATTTTCATTGGATTTTCTCTCACTCACAAGGGATACAAATGCCTTGATCCACTTTCAGGGAAAATTCATATTTCCCACCATGGGACCTTTAATGAAATCCGCTTTCCTAGCATTCCAATCCCTCCTCCTTCCTCAACTTCATAGCCAACCTCTCCTCTTTTTTGTCTTCCCCACGCTAATCAACTGTTTTTGGGGTTGTGGCACAATGAGACTTACTTATTATGAAGTAATCTTGCCAAGAATGCCTAAAGACTCGATATGATTGGAAACCTATTCTATAAGAGGGGAGTACATACATGGGATAGGGACAAGAGATTCCTAGTCCTATGACAATGTTTTTGGATGAGGTTTCTCAATAGGAGGGTTGGGTCTAGCACGTGTTATAGCTACCATGTGTTAGATATCAATCTAGGTAGAGACTTAGGCTTGAAGGTTAAGCAAGTTACTTGAGAGATAATAAGTGTACCTAAGTGAGACAGAGAGAATCCGATCACGAGGTAGCTCCGTCGCAACATTGCGAGGTATTTTGGCATCTTACACTTGTTGCTTGATCCTTGTGCTTGGTACCAACACTTGGTAGATTTTTTTAATAATAAAGTAGGGCCACATGTTTGTTTTAGTTTTGCTATAGTATGTTATTTTAGTAGTTTTCTTCCTAAGGCCAGATAGTGTTTTCTGTCAAGTTGAGTGATTTAGTTTACTCATTCCTAGTTGTGTGTGGCGAGCGTCGAGTAATTGTGTTGTTTGATCGTTTGGCACGTTTGTTGCGATCATTTGGCATGTTTGTTGTGGTCGTTCAGCATATCTATTGTGATCGTTCGGTACTTCTATTGTGATCGTTTGACACGTCTGTTGTGGTCATTTGGCACATTTATTGTGGTCGTTCAACTCTTTTTCTGGTCAATTCTAGCTTAGTGTGCATTTGGTTTTCAATTGTTCTTATGCTGAATTTTGTGGTTTTATGTCCTGATTGTATCTACTATGCTTATATATTCTGAGTTGTGGATATATGTTCTGAACATGTGACCTAAACACACTCCAATGCTTGTGAGTAGAGGATGGTCGGCCTTAGGTAGACCATATTGTGTGTCTTGTATGGCAAGATACTCATCCATGTTGTTGTTTAATTTTCAGGTGCATCTAAAGGAAAGAAACATATAGTTGAGTCACCATCTCCACACACATGCTGGTAATTTTGGTGGATTTTGTAGAGTTGGACTCTTTGTATATAATTTCAGTGGATGTACTTTAGTTGTAGTAGGAATTTAATTTTTTTTATAGAACTTGATCTTATACTTGATAATTTTAAAGACTTTGTATCAGAATATTTGTGTTCAAATTTTAAATGCCATCGTAACTTTCTTGAAAATTTGATACTTTGGATTGTGAATGTTTTGAAGCTTTTACAGGTGTTTGTATTGTAGCTTCAACAAAAGAAACTCTGTTGTCTTTCTTTGTGTATATCGATCTATCTTATTGAATATAATTTATATATTTAATAAAATGCGACAGCAAGTGCATTTATTAGGCAAATTATTGTATACTACACTTTTATTGAATATAATATATAATTTATATATTAGACAAGTGGGTGAGGGATGTCATTTAAATAAGGTAAGGCATATTATTGTTTTTCCTTTTAATTTTGTATACTACACTTTTATTTTGCACGTTACACCTTAACTTTTTTCAATTTAAGGTGGAGCAAGTGCCCCACCTTGTTGGTTCCGTGACTGGACACGGAGTCACGGACAGGTTCGTAACAAATTGTTGTGTTGTTTTTGGTAACTTGTTGTGTTGTTAGCACTACTTTCTTCCAACAAAAATCCAAAAGTTGTAGTGGACTACGCTTACTATTTCAACACGAGGAGTTCAGTCAAGTGGAAAAAGGGGCATAGGCCTACCATATTGTTATTGTTCAAGAAGTGTATTCCTGTTCTTGTGGTACAGAAAAAGGTTTGTGCCAATGCTTCAACGCTTATCTTAGCCCTCAGTATTGGTTATCGGGAACAAACCACTTTGCGAAAGAGAAACTTATTTTACCCGTTGAAATTTCGAGGCTCTAAGCAAAGTAATTGACGTTCAACGACAAGATTGCAATCAGACATTTTGAACGCATGAGAGCCTGGCAAAAAGACTCATTCTGAACCAAAGAACTAAGAAGCATGCCGTACCAAATCAGTCGCTTGATCAGAGAGAGAGACAGCTACACGTAAGGATTACAGATGAATGGCATCCAAATACACAAAGATGCTGTATTTGTAGAACACAAGAATTACAGATGCATGATATTTCTTTGAGCAGTAGCTGTTTGACATTGACACGGGGCACAAAAATATACACCACTGAACAACCGTATATAGTACATTCATACTCTTTGATTAGCCATTTCCAGTTTTATATACACGACAATTTGATAGAGTATTTACATATGCATGTAAACATAATTTTACATAACACACGGACCCACCAAGAACAACCTTAAGATGTTGCAGCCAGAAAAAGAGAAACGATGACATAGATGACATTATTATAGGTGAAACATGAAGGGTTTGTTTCGCAAGTGAAGTTCTGCAAAAGAGTTTGCTTCCAGAACAGTCGGTGTGCTTCATCTTTCTCCAATACAAGGCAGCTTATCTCAAGGCGACTGCAGGCCATGGAGTAACTCCAGGGGTTGGCAGAGTAGTCTTTATGATTGGCATGCGCTTCACCACTGAGAATGCCTCATTCAGGCGTGTCGCCCGGACCATGAATTGGGATGCCTTCTGCAGAAGGACAATTTATCAAAAAGATCAAAATAGAGAAGAAAACGATCATATAAGGAATAAACAAGCATGTCTCCAAATAAAGATGCCAACCTGGGTGAATTTTACAACTTTGTCAGTGAATCAAAGGCATGCACAAATTTTACAGAGAAAAAACTCACAATAGCTCAACAGAAATGGGATTTTCAATCAGATGAGGCAAGGAAGGTACAATTAAGAAGAAAGTAGACAACAAGAACCTAACATTTTCCCCATTTTCTCTTCAAATGATACCAGGAATTATTAGTGGTTCCTATATGGGCTTGTCAATAAGGAAAGGCAGAATTAAGAAGGAAAATTAAAAATAATAAACATGTTCCCCCTATTCATCAAATACCAGGGAGTACTAGTCGGTCTTTAGAATGGATTCCCTGGAAACTAGTTTCCAAACTAGACCAGCTTCAACTAAACCCACGAGCTATAGCAATCTGCCAGAGTTAGCATCAGCTGAGACTATTTTATCATTATAGTTTCAGTTTTGAACCTAAATACTGACCTGGTCATTGTACTGTTTCAGTCAGTGGCTGGATGGGCCAACAGTTCAACCGGTTGGAGTGGTGATCTCATAATTATATCAGTTAAAAAAGTACAATAAAAAATATCAAGAAAAAAGCCTGTAGAATCATATATATACATGATGATTCTCAAATGTGTATTTAATACGAAGAAGAAGAAGAAAATAAGTTAAAATCGGCTCTCACAACCCAGTCTGGTTATTGATCAGGCAGCTGGTTCAATTGATCACACCGCTAAAACAGTTTCGTACATGCATGCTGACCAAGAGGACCTACCAAACCAATCAAATCCAGCTATTTTTAATAGAATGCTAATCATCACTAATTAAGAAGCTGATCTCTCCAAAAAAAACCATAGCAGCAACAACAAGGGCTAACAGCAGTCGATATGAGTTCAGCTTTTGCCCTTGGAGTGCACCTCATGCTTCATGGCGTAGAGCCCCTTCTACTTCCAAGATTCACCTGCCCCTTTTTCCACGTGGAGTTACAAACATCATTTTCCACTAACTCAGTATGACACAACTTGGAAGGGGCATCAAACGGATTCAGGAGGCCTTGAAAACAGTAAGGATTTACTAGACAAGACGTTTGAGTCGTTTGACTCATTACATCAGGTTCAATATAAAGCATAGTCTAACTAATAGGTAAAGGGAAATGGCAATGGATCCTAGATTGAATTGGGAATGACGTCCAGCCAAAAGGAGTTGAATTCCCAGTCTTTAATGGTCACTGAGTAGATTCCTCGCTGGCAAGGATCTGTAATATTTAGTGTATCACTCCAGGCTTGAGATTTTCTTCTGAAATAGCCCAAAAATCACTCAAACATCAGCACTCGAGAATCAGCAATCTTCTCATTAACAAACCAATGCAAACATCACAAGTGACATGACAAGGGGCACATATTAAATTATGATATGATATAAAAAATAGACTAATTTACTTGAAGGTACCTTCAACTTTCACTGATTTCCACTTCCATACCTTCAACTAAAAACACATACACTTGGCATTCTCAACTAATCAATAGTTTTAATGTGCACCAAAGTTGCCTAACAGTGTTAAAAATGTGCTTGTTACGACTGCTATACCCCAAGGGTATTTTGGGGTGAATGGAAGAGAAATAACATAGTTGCCTAACATAGAAATAACATCTCTTCTCTTCTCTTCCTCTTCCACCACTCCTTTGACGTCAACCTCCTTTATGCAAGATCTGCCACCGATCACCTCCTCCGGCTCTACCTCTTCTCCCTCCTCTCCATGAGATCCTCTAACCAGTACTCACCTTCATGGACTAAAATGATGAACCCTACTCCAACCTAGAAAGCTTGACGTTACTCCACTCCAACTCACTTATTCCAAACCAACACATAAATCATTTTTCCAAGACTAACTTTTCACTCAACTTTGAATCCTTCAAAACCCACTAAAATCAATTCAAAATTCAATAAAACCACTTTCATTTGCAAGATTATGCTTTTCTCTTTTCGGAATACCATTGTACAGCCAAAACGGACCACCAAACGCCGTTTAGCAAGCCTTGCAAAGCACATGCCTGAAACACACCTGATGACATTTTGCAATCGTGTTTTGGGTGCACATTGTACAAGTGCATTTTGCAAGCACATTAGCCTAGAATTCAGTATACCTGTAGAATAAGTTAGTAGTTGATTTGATTTGATCTTAACCCTTCATTTTTTATCTACGCCTCCTCTAGAACATCACATCCTAAACACCCTTCTCCTTGATCCTTATTTACATCCACGTCCAGCAGCAAAACCAGAGTTTCCAAAGAGGAATTCATCATCAAAGTTCACTCTTCAAGTAAGAGAGGAACAAAACAACATCAGCAAGGTAAGATTCTGATTCCTTTCTTCTAGAGTGTGTTAGTTCATACCACTTCAGTACCCAACTCTGTTATCCTTGGTTTAATGAGTTCAAATCTGATTTGCTCACGTTAAGCACATATATCCCAGCTGCAAGAACTTCTGTAAACGAAACCATGTTGACTTGGATACCTGCTGTGTGATAATGCTAATTTGGAGTCTTCAGTTCAGCATATCTAGATCAACTCGTTTACTGCAGTTGTTTATATGATGTTGGGTTCACCTTATTCTGCTGTCATTGCCAATGCTTTGTTGAGTGCAGTTTTCGGTATTGGTTGCGTGCTGTTTAATGAGTATTAAATTAGTAATTTATTTTGCTGCATCACTGAACCTATTGATGCAAGGAGCAGTGCTGGAAGTGGCTACCGAGCACGTCCATGGAGGCATGCATTGTTAAAGGCTTGTGATGGATCGTGCATACACTATTTACTTCACTTTAGTTTCTTGTCCATGGTGAGGTGAATTTAAGGCCTAGAAATGTGTTTTTGCATATTTCTGTAGCTCATCCATCATGTGCCAAGCATTTCAGCATGCATTACTTGTTAATATTTCCTTCCTCTTCTCAACTTACCACCCCGATAGAATACCTGATTTGGCCTGGGATTTGTTGTTTGCTTCAATGTTGCCTCTCCCCATGTCATCTCATGTAATACGATCCTGTCCTGGGCAACCGGGTCTTCCTTAACTTTGGCCAGCACGTTTCTCCAACATGTTTCACTGGCAAGCTCCATTGGTCTGAAATCTGGTATGCACATCTGTATTGTTTCCTGCCTAACTTTCTGTGATTGTTTTTTCTGTCTTCCTTATTTGAGCATCGTCATTTTGATAGTTTGCACACTCAAATCAGGCATGGAGAAAAAAGGTTATGATCGTTTAAAGTATGCATGCCATGACTGTTTTCTTACTCTGTTTTTCTACTACAATCTGTGCTTTGTGCCTACCTTTGGACTCTAATTCTCGATGATTCAACCATCAGATCAGAGAGTTTTAAGTCTCATTGGAGAGATAGCACATTCATTTTTGCGACCAAGTCAAATTTTACACAAGCCACACTGCTGGGACTTTTGTTTGACTGAAGTCGGCGTCGTACAATAGATTTCTATTGCATTCTTCCTTCTCTTTTAACCGAGTTTCTTTTTGTTTTGTGGACTTTTCACGTTTCCTACAAGTAGCCAATTATGAAATTGAAACTTAAGTTTTGGACGCACAAGGTGCCTAACACCTTCCTCACACGTTATAGAATATTTACCCGATCTTTGATTGCAATGACTTCTTTATCCTTTATTTGGTTCTTAGTCTTTCTTTATTTTCTTTCCTTTTACCACGGTTTTAGGTAACAACTCCTGTGTTCTCAAGTTTTCAGTAGTGTTTCTCTCTGCTTACTGTTTACAAGCCTAGATCACTAGCGTCGTCCACTCACACACCCCCGCATGAGATTTCCGTGGATCGCAACAATTATTAAGAAAAAAATGCATGATATAAAAACATGATATAGATAAATAAATGGAGATGATTAGGTAATACAGTATAGATGTGTTTTATGATCCAAAAACAATGACTGAAATTTGCAAGACTATTTGAAGCTTATCAAGAAAAGCAACTACATACAAACATGAGCCAATACAAACAATACTAACAGATACAACTGCTTGCAATTCAACAAATGGTTACTAAGCTTAAGCAGTGGATTGCACATGTGAAATGGTTCAAAGAAAACAAACTGAAAAAAACATATTAACCAGGCTTCAAAGAGAACTAGTAAACCTAGCAATTGGCTTGGCTTCATGACAAGTAATAAATAAAGTCCCCAGAAGTAGGTATTGCCTTAGTTTGAGTTGTCTGAGTTTAGAATATATTGTAGTCATGTAGATGTGATGCCTAGATAATCTTTGGCTTTTGATTTTGCACATGTCTATCGCTTGCTAGCACCGATAGCAGCACCTCCATGGGAGATGAGACCACTAGCTTCAAGAACTGTGTTGCAGTCTTCCTCTTGTTCATCGCGGCAGCGGCCTGGGGTGGCCAGCAGCTGCGGGAGTGGAGGAGTTGGAGTGTAGGAGTCGTAGAGGAAGAAGAAAGAATGATAAAGGGGTAAAGAGAAAGAGAGTTTAAATAAATGAGTGGAAGGGTATTTTCGAAACAAATTATTGTAAAGTTAACGAAATGACCAATCTGTATAATGGTTGAAATTGAGGGTACCAAAGTGTATGATTTTTAAGTTGAGAGAACTAAAGTGAAAATTGATAAAAGTTGAGGGTATCATCAAGTCAATTATCTAAAAATATGAGAAAACAATTCATTATGATAGAGAAATGATTAGCATGAATATAGAGGACCAATTGACTTGGACCCTGTTTAGAACTATGCTTGAAACAATAACTTTTGACAAAATATATTTTTCCAACTCTTCCCCAACCAAGGAGAGCGCTTTTCCTCCAAAGTAAACGGAGGGTAGGTAGAAAGGCCCCCCAGATGTACACACATCTACATGGGGAACTGAGTAAGCAAAGTCGCAATCAATGTGAGGTTGCAATGTGCATGATCACTTTCCCTAGAGAAAAAGTTGTTCCAAACAAATTTTTCTTCCAAGGTTTTTTTTTTTAAGGCAGTAATCAACTTTTCTGTTATTTTGAACTAATTTAAAAAACTGTAATATATAACTTTTGACAAAAAGCTAACTTTTGATTAAAAGTTGTATTTCCAGAAGCAATTCCAAAATAGAACCTTAGATTGTGCAAATAGAAAAGCTGAAACAACTATATAATGGTAGAAAACTCTCTAAAACTGAAGCAATCTCAACCAAAAAGACCTAGTTGATTAAGAATAATATGCAAAAAAACATGGCCTTCACAAGCAAGATAAACATCCTATCCACAAGCAATGTTTCAAGAAACAAAAAAATGATTTTTTCATTTTTTAATATGAAACCATTTTTTTGTGTAAAAACAGCCATTTATTAATATAATGTTAGTAACTTCTTGTTATTGACATAATTCAATCATCTAGGTACTTAATTGTTTACTTATGCTTGTCACTAGTTTAATTATTTAATTTATATTTTTGAATTATTGTGGTTAAATGCTAATTATAATTGTGGTTGAATAATAATTGCACGTATTCAAGTTATGTTTTTTGAATTAAATTACTTGTGTCTAACTAATAGTTCCATATATTGAGTTAATTTTTTCAATGTTGTTGTTTATATGTGTAACCATGCTGGCAGGGGAGAACTGCACTCCAATGCGATCGGAACGGCATGAAGACCGATAAGGCTACGGCAGATTTGGTGAATCCGAGGATGAGGGAAAACGACTCGAAAACACCAAAAAAGAGCAAGACAAAATAAAGATAAAACTTGGAGTTGCCACTTAGTCTATTAAAAAAACGGAAAAACGACAAAAACTGTATCGAAAATCGAAAGTCAAAATTGAATGCAAAATGAAAATGACTTCGTGCCAAATAAACGCAACACATAAGTCATTGCGGACCAAAGAAAGGACAAAGACTCCTATTACGTGCGGAGAAGGTATCAAGCACCCCTACATGCCCAACGAGTCGATCTTTCTTGGACATATCGTTCGCATGCATGGCTATGTGGATGCCTAGACGTCGATTGATGTGTAACTAATATATGAATGATACATAAATAAAACAAGGTAAGCAAAGATGCAACATAGCAAATCAAAAGTGTAATCAAACTGGAAAACATAAAATGATGCGAGAGATGAAAGTACGACGGGATTAGAGACTAAGTTGTGCTGGAGTGGATCCCTGGAGCAATCGCGCATCATGGACGTGCTTCTCGTACGCACTCCCAAAATGTGCCCCAAGACACATCTAAGCAACCAACTATCACGGCCAATCCCTGACACACCCCCAGGGTTGTAGTATGACCACTAAAGAGAGGTAGTCAACATGGATGAAAGAGTGCACAGGAGATCTAAAGAGGGGAGAGTAAATCGCTTATGAAGAGTGTTAAAACGAAAACACGAAGCATAAGCAAATGAAGAAACCAATACTCAAATCAAGGAGCTAAACATGCAAGGAAAACTTAAATGGAAGGGCATGTGATCAAGGCCAGATGCCATAATGTCCCTGACACATACATGCATGTTGGGCACGCTATTGGGACACACGACTGGAACAGAGCCCAGACCTGACAAAACGATCACCTTCCCCTAAGCAATGCATGCATTACCAAAGCAAAATGGACATTCAAGGAGGGGATGGCATGACATGATGGAAATGTTGAAAAAAACACTGAGAAAACACCGAAGTCTTCTCCCTGTCGTTTATGTCACCGTTGGGCATGCCTCGATGAGGGAACCCTAACTTAGGGCACGACTCGACCACCACAGGAAGTGAAGGGAGAAGGATGGGGTGCCATCAGGTCGCTTGGGCTGAGCGCTCAGTGGTCGGGACGACCTCACGTCGGCTCTTGTCGTCCATCGTTGGGTGAAGGGGGTGATGTAATGAAACAATAAGGAGAACACCGAGAAAACACTATAAGATAGCCAAACCAACACCTCCAAACTACCCTATAAAGGAATGAAGTGTAAAGAATACCTGTGATGGTCGAAATGTCCTCTGGTCGATCGACAATTGGAATTCCGACGATGTACTCAAGCGGCAATTACAGTAGCTAGAGACGGGCTAGGGATGGCCTGAGGGCACTTAGAAGGTGGCTGGAATGTTCTGTGGGTGCCAAGGGAAGGAAAGCCACCGACAGTTAGGGAGATGGGTCCAGGCTTTCACCCTGGTCTCCGGTCTCAACTCTCTCTCTCGCACGCATGAGGTTTGGGTTCATGGCTCTCTTGCTTGCGACTCTAGGGTGTCCTCCTCATGGGGGAAGGCTCGGGGTTTTGGTGGTCGTCCCCTGCATGGTAGGTGGAGTGAGATGGCGTGTTGGCAGGAGGTTGCAGGTGGCTCACCGACGTCGTTGCAAGGCTTGCGTGACGGTGGGAGTGGCGTAAGGTGTGGCCGATGGTGACAGGGTGTGGGAAGACTGTGGAATGTGAGACATGTCAGGAGACAAGTCGGTGTTACGTGCGCAACGTCGCTCGTACGAGGTACGAGGTCGTACGACGAAAGTGTTTGATCATGCGACGCACGCCTGGTTGCCCTAGCCCTGACGCACACTTGGGCCGCACTATCGGGCCGTGCGGCCCATTAGGCCAGAGTACACAGGCTAGGCTTTGGAGTTGGGCTTTGTGGATGGGGTTTGGTTTAAGGCAATTTGGAGTTTTAGGTAGGTTTAAGTTTATAGGCTAGGTCTGGGTATTGAGGTAGGACTGGGCCATCCAGTTGCACCCTCTACCGTGTCCACCTACCAACATTGGTCGGAAACCAAGGTGTCTACAATATGCATGTCACATTTATTTTTATTTTTTTAAGTTTCGACCTTTTTTTTCATTAAACCCCCGTTAAAACTCTTTTTTTCCAAGAAACATTTAGAGACTTAATCTATATAAGGCCGTTTTCCGTTTATTAAAACATTGTCCACAAGACCATAATTTAAATTAACATCAGCGACTAGAATTTAAGACTTATTGTCAATTTATATTGAGATACATCATATAAAGACCATTTTTCATCTTATCTAATTTATACTACACACCGCTTTAAAAGTAGCTCCTAATTTATCTACCACAAAAGTTTTATTCCATGTAAAGCCTTTAAAATGTCCTTATATTCTTGAAGGGTAGCAATTCCTTACCTCAATTACAAAGAAAAAGAAATATGACATACTACACATTGCAACATCCTAACCTAACCACTATGTTCCATCCCCTCTGCATCTTACTTGTAGTAACCCAACTTAGGATCCTTATTTCAATTACTAGGACTGTCATAGTTCCCTTTTCATGGTAACCCAACTTCAACAAAGGTTAGATCTCAGTTCACTAATCTAGTAACACAATTCTTCTACGACGATTAAAAAAAAAACATGACTATTATTGGTTTGGATGTAAGGAGCGGCTTTGAATTGCTTTATCTTTTCAACCTAGACTTCCAAAAATATTCAGAACTAACTCATGGCACGCAAAAAAAAACAATGGCAAATTGGAAAGATAAAAGTCACCTTGTCATTAATGCCGATTTCAATTGGAATACTCTTACTCTTGCGCTTCAACTTATACAACTTCCGACCCAGCATGATAAACCCCATCACTGCTGCAGCAATGGAGATGGACCAAACAGGCCTAACCTTGAAAGCATAGAATTTCAAAAGTTCCAATGGCAGCTTCCACCATACGGTCCCACTCTTCTCCCCACTCTCATCAGGAACATTCTCTGAGCTGCTACTTCCTAATTTCCTCTCCACCAACTTATCCGTCTGCTCCTTTCCATCAGGAGAACCCAACTCCTCAGAACTCTCACTCTCGGCCTCCCCTCCATCGCTGTCCTCCTTCACTCCTCCAAAACTCTCTTCTTGCCTCACATCTTCACCAAGACCGTCGAACAAATTCTCCCCATACTTCTCAGCAAAACCAACAATCCCTCCAAAACCCACTTTACATCGATGCCCATTCGGAGACCTATGTCCATCAGACGACTCATCAGAAGACCAGGAACCCCCGATTCCCCTACACGGGAGCTGAATCCCTCCAAAACCCAACTCCTCTCTCCTCTTCCCCGAGTACCAAGAGTCGGAGTTGGGGTCGATCCAACTCGGATTGTCAGACCCAGCAAGGCTCTCGTCCTCGGAAACCCTAGCCTCCGCATACCTCTTTTTGGAGTCCAGCGCGAAGTAGTCGGGACTGATCCCGTTGTCGGAGTCGTCCTCTTCACCCCCATCGAAACCCTTGGGAGAATCATCGGTTGGAGGAACAGCAACGGCTGTATCGGAGCTCTGCAGCAGCTCCCAGTCCTGGAATCCTACAGGAGCTTCCATGGCAGCAGGAAAGGATGGTATTCGGCAAAAACTCACAACTTTCGCTGCAGGAAGGGGTTCGAAAGAGAACCCAATTCGGAAAAGGAGGATGTGGAGAGTGGGGAAAGAAGAAAGAAGAGGAAAAGTAGTTTTCTTTTTTTTTTTCCTGGGTGTTGGGTCGCTTTCTCTTTGCTTGTAGGTAAGAATCAAACGGAGCTACCACCTTTGCAGGAGAAGGTGGTAGAGATGGGGGAAGGGTTTCGGGTGACGGTGGACCCAGAGCTAGGATGGAAAATCTACAGCTTGCTGATGCAAAGCAGAGCCGAAGGAAATAGGTGGGGAGACGTGGACAACAGGTGTGCTTTTGCTGCGTTGCACGATAGATAATTTTCATGTAAAATGAAAGCCTGTTGTGTTTATTTCTTTATCATCAAAAAAGGTTCTGGCTTTATCAATTATGTTATCTATATATAGTACTGTTTTTCATTTTCTTAATAAAAGTTATCCAACAATTGTTTTGTGTTGATTATTGACATTGTAATTTGTTTGTTTGATGGTGGGACACCATACCATCTTTGTATTATAGGTTTTCCTCATGGATCATAATTCTGAGATTCAGGGAGAAAATATGTCATGACTGCAAGGTTTGGGCTTAAAAAGTGGAAACTACCACCTGCAGTCGTGGATTAACATTAACAATTATAAGTTTGACCATCACGTTAAAGTTCAAATACCATGCTACTGATCATAGAACTTAGGTTTACATAAAACCAATGCAATAACTTAAAGACAGAGAAACATGCATTCCAGAGGTTACACAGAGATTATCCTATGAACTTTAACGTGGCCAAATCTGGAGCTAAGATTGCCAAATCTGAACCTAAGAAGCAGAGATTATCCCATGAAAACTGTAAATGTGTCTTGAATATTATATATATTTGTAAGGACATTTTTGTCATGGATGATTAACCACTATATAAGGCCATCCAATTGCTCTTATTAGGGTTGACTCTTTTGTAAGACAACAAGAGGATTTTCGTGTGGAGGCATTGCAAACCCTAGAGACGGCCATCCCATTGTTCCTCCTTCCTCCTCTCTTGTACTCCACCATTTGAAGTTAGTAAGCAACCAAGGAGAGACACCCGTGGACGTACCTGTCTTTGGGGAACCATGTAAAAGCTTTGTTGTTGTGTGGATTGCTTTTTTTGGTCTCTTTTCTTCCCTTCTACACGTGCCAAACCTATTTGAATCCGCTGTGCTTGGGCTCCTTTGGGCATAACAAGTGGTACCAGAGCTTGTTGAAGGTGCTTTGGCCGTGTATTTGCTCGTGGGAAGAGAAGGAGACAAGGGAAGAAGAACAGCTTGAAGGAGCCTGCCGCCGCCGCCCCTTGCCCTTGCCGACAGCAGCCCCTACCGCCGCCGTCAGTGCCGCCAGCAGCCCCTATGCGTCTGCACCCTTGCGCGGCCAGCAGCCTGCGCCCCTGCCTTGTGCGGCCAGCAGCCC
>JAMKQA010090059.1:0-13249 GCA_024699735.1 Posidonia australis
TAACAATAAGTCAATAACAAATAACAATAACTAAGTCAATAATAATAACAATCTTAATTCTAACAATAAGTCAAATAGTCAATAACAAATAACAATGTTAAGTTAGTTATTTATTAGTTAGTAGTTATATGAGTTAATAGATCTTATAGTCTATACATACATGCATTGTACTCTTTTGTATCAAAATGCATTAGATTTCTGTATTAGAGCATTAGGTTTCTATTTCTCAGAATTTATAACGAACTAATAAATTGATATATCAAGTTCAAAAATTAACAATAATAACCAAACTATAAATACAATCTTAAGTGTCCTCCAAATCAACAACAATCTTAACAATAAGTCAATAACAAATAACAATAACTAAGTCAATAATAATAACAATCTTAATTCTAACAATAAGTCAAATAGTCAATAACAAATAACAATGTTAAGTTAGTTATTTATTAGTTAGTAGTTATATGAGTTAATAGATCTTATAGTCTATACATACATGCATTGTACTCTTTTGTATCAAAATGCATTAGATTTCTGTATTAGAGCATTAGGTTTCTATTTCTCAGAATTTATAACGAACTAATAAATTGATATATCAAGTTCAAAAATTAACAATAATAACCAAACTATAAATACAATCTTAAGTGTCCTCCAAATCAACAACAATCTTAACAATAAGTCAATAACAAATAACAATAACTAAGTCAATAATAATAACAATCTTAATTCTAACAATAAGTCAAATAGTCAATAACAAATAACAATGTCAAGTTAATTATTTATTAGTTAGTAATTATATGAGTTAATAGATCTTATAGTCTATACATACATGCCTCGTACCCTTTGGTATCAAAATGCATTAGATTTCTTTTCTCTCAGTATAAGAGCATTAGGTTTCTTTTTCTTGAAAGCCTTAGAAGACCATCCTCTACAACAATCACCACAACCACTACCACAGCCACAGTTGACAGATGGTTCGTCGGAAACTATAGTGGGTGATTTCTTCTCCTCCAACTCTTCCTTTGCTGCCATTTTGTGTTTAAGCCTCATTCCTCATCATCGATCCATTGGTTGGCTAGGGGGTTGTAAAAACCCTAAGTGTGTTGATTTTTGTTCATATGTGGTAGGGGTCTATTGAATTTATTGGTTTGTAGTTTGGGATTTAGATTCTATAAGATATCTATTCATTGTTGGTTGGGTTTGATAGTGTCGTCTTTGTCTACCTTAATTTCTGTACAGTTGCTGAGACCACCGTCAAGTTGAATGGTCTAAATTATTTTTTATAGTCACAATACTTTATAAAGTATTTCTTGGAGCACAAAACAAGTTGTCCATTATTAAGGACTTGGTTAATGCCAAAGATGTAGCTTATGATGCATGGAATGATTATTATGTGAGATCATGATTGTTGAACAATATGGAACCACAAATTAGTTCTAATGTCATGTTTCTGTTTCTGTCTACCACCAACGAGATATAGTATTCATTGCATGAAACATACTCCAATAAAAACAATGTATCACAAGTATATGAATTGTATGAACCATAGTATCAAATGTCGACGCGTGTTGTCGAAATTTCACCGACACGTGTCTCGTTTTCAATTTACCAACATGACTCCGACACGATATCGACATGAAAAATTTTTAAACAAATGTTAATTTTTTTTACTGTGTTACCACCAATATGATACCGACATACCAATATTTTATCGACACGTGTCTATTTTTCAACTTACCGAAATCCAACACGAAACCAACATTTAAAACTTTTATGAACAGATCTTCAACTTTCAACAAGGAGACCATTCATTTAGTGAGTACTTTGCAACTTTCAAAGGTATGTGGGATGAGTCACTAATTTATTCACCATTTGCCAATTACTTGTTGAAAACTTTGTTCATCGCTACATAATGTGTTTTCAAGACTTTTGCGAGTTACATTGTCCTCTGGATCAACCGCCACACCAATCACAACACTAGAAAGTACAGTAATGGTTGTTGGTTGTGGTGGCTTCAATGGACGTGATGGTAAACGTGATGGATGGTTTATTTACACGTTTTGTACTCGTGTAGGCTAAACTATTGATTGTTGCTGAGACAAGCATGCTAAACCAAATAATGCTGCATAAAATGTCACGACGGATTCTCCAGAGCACTCTGTAAATGTGGTTACGTTGACACATATAGAATTTGAAAGACTCAAGTTATCTACATCTATTGCTGTTACATTATCTCTTATGCTACTGTTGCATAAAATTAAGGTACGACAATCAACATGACCTCTAATCTTTGTTTTCCTTAGTACTAGATACCTCTTATGTTCATCTACATGTTATTGTTACAAATGATTCTAATTCTTCTATTTCCAGATCTTTAGATGATGAAAAGGATTAGTGCAGGTATGTTGCTCATGGAACGTACTACTTAGATGCTAACTCTTCTGCTATTCATGCATTGTTGTCATAGACATCTCCTCTTCAAAGGCACCATCATTTTGGTCGTTCGTTTGTTGAAACTCAAAAAGATTATTTCTATTAGTTTGTCAATGTCATCACTTCAGTGTAAAGCTTGTCAGTTGATAAACTTCATAGATAGTCTTTTCCTTTTAGAGTTGAGAAACAATGTCGTCCACCATTTGAGTTGGTCTATAATGATGTTTACGGATCATATCAATATCGGTCTGTATTTGATTTTCATTATTTCATTGTAATTACAGATAATTATTCTAGAATGACTTGGATCTATCTTCTTAAGAATAGATATCAAGCTTATTCTTTACTTAAAAAATTTTATAATGAAATAAAATGTCAGTATAGTTTGTTGATAGTCTGTTGCCTTTGTACAATTAATGCCTTAAAATTTATGTCTAAAGAATTTACAAATTTTTATTCTTCAAATGACATTATACATCAAATATTGTGTCCTCAAACCTTTCAACAAAATAATGTGACTGAGAGAAAATTACATTGTATTTTGAATACTGCCTATACTTTGATGTTTCGTGCACATGTTCCTGAAATTTATTAGGATAATACTACTCTTACTGTTATTGATAATCATATCCCTATTAGTTGCTTGTCCCATAATACCAACTTGTTTCATGTCATTCCTTGTATTTTTTGTTATGCTTCTTTTGTGCATGTTTTAGAGATAGGTTTGGATAAATTGTCTCCACGTGCAAGAAAGTGTATATTTTTAAGGTATTCTCGCACTCAAAAGATTTTCATTGTTATGATCATATCCTTTAAAAACAATATGTGAGTGTTAATGTAACCTTTTTCGAGAAGACGCCTTATTTCCCTTCTGAGGGTAATGCTCTTAAAACATTTTTGCTATTCGACTTCGTATACCTATTGTTCCTAGTATATTAGTTGTTCCCAATACACCAGTTGCTTCTAATGAACCAATTGCTCCTCGTATTCCTTTAAAGGTTTACTCCAAACATAATTGTCAATCACTAGTCTTATTAGTTCCACCACCTTGAAAATCTGAAGATCCTTCCATTACCATCCAAACCATATTTCTCTTGATAATATTTCCTCTTCCATTTGTCAGTTTACCCTTACTTTTGTCTTTTTTATCTATTCCTAAGGCGTATGAAGAGGCCAGTAAAAATCCTATTTAATTTCATGCAATGGATGACTCTTACTTCTAAAGGGACATGGGAGTTAGTTAATCCTCCTACAGGTGTAGATGTTGTTACTTGTCGATGGATAACAAGATACTAACTAAGATGGGACAGTTGACAAATTAAAGATTCATCTTGTTGCTAAAGGATTTACACAGACAAACGGTGTGGTCTAGACTTCATCGAGACCTTTTCTCCTATTCCCCACAGCAACTTCATTCAAGTTTTTATTTCAGTTGTAATTACAAAATCTTGACCAATTGTTCAACTACGTGTCAAGAATGCCTTTTTGTACAAAAATTCACAAGAGATTGTATTTATACAACAACCTCTAATATATGTTGCTTAAGAGGAAATTAAAAAAGTATGTAAACTGAAGAAAGCTATTTATGGACTCAAACATGGTCCATATGCATGGTTTTAACAATTCAACCAAGACATCAATCGACTTTACTAAAGGTCATGCAGATCACTCTACGTTTACTAGACAACGGGATTCACTATGGATGATGTCCTTATAATTGGAAGTGATTCTATGGATGTAGAAGAGACAAAAGAACATACGAAAGTATTTTGTAACAAAGGATCTTGTTAAACTACAATATTTTCTCGGTATTGAGGTAGCTTATGGCAAACAAGAACTACTTTTGTCACAAAGAAAATATGTGATGGATTTTGCTACAAGAAACAAGAATGTCACATGCTAAACCTGCTACTACTCCTATTGATCCAATCCAAAATCATTGTTATGCTTAGATAATGTAAATGATTTTACTAATTAAAAAAAGATATAGCCGTTTGATTGGAAAGCTGATTCATCTTACAATCACTAGGCCACGTCAGTCGATTTATAAAGAATCCAAAAGTATATCATTAGGAAATTGTGCTTCGTATTCTTCGTTATATAAAGAATTCTCTTAGCAAAAGAATAATATATCACAATCATGGTCACTTAAATGTTGTTACGCATTCTAACACTAACTACGTTGGTTATAAATCTCATTGACGCTCCATTACCGGTTAGGGAACAAAATGTCATATCACGGTTTATTGCTAAGGGTAAATATAGGACTATAACACATACTGTAGGGAACTGATGTAGTTGAACATTCTACTAAAGGATCTCAGTGCTCTTTGTAATGAACATATGACTATATTCTGTAACAATCAAATGACTATCAAAATAACAAGATTCTAAATGTCGATTTCGTATGAGACTACAGCAAACTAAAAGGCAAACAGGTGTCGACGAAATGTCAATAAAAACACAGTAAAAAAGACCAACATTTGTTCACAAAACTTCCATATCAATGTCGTGTTGAAGTCGTGACAATATATTAAAAGTAATCCAATGTTTCATAAACATACAAAGCATGTCAAAGTTGATTGTCGCTCGTGAGATAATGATGAATGAAAAGATTTGTACACCATTTACACGAAGTGAAGATCAAACTATAGATATTTTCACCAAGGCCTTAGGGCTTTAACGTTTTTCAATCTTATATAATAAGCTAAGCATAATTGATATATATATACTCTAACTTGATAGGGAATGTTAAATTAATTGTTTATTAGTTAATAGTTAAATAGGTTCATGGATTTTATTGATCGATATCCTATGTAGTCTATATATGTATATATACCTTGTACTCTTCGATTTCATAATGCAATCAAGTTTCTTCTCTCCACAAACAATAACTAAGAAAAACTAAATAATAATCATCAAGATTTAATATTTGGTGTCATTAGGCTAGGCATAAGGACACCTCAACCTCCAATGGCACTACGACACCATGGTGCCCTAGGTAGCATCGTAATAACCATGCATAACTAGAATGAGTGTTGCATTTAGTTTACTAGATATTTTTAAAATTTTACTCTAAAAATTGCATTTCACAATTAAAAAATAAATTTTCTATCAATTCACTTTGGAAATGAGTGCAATTACAAACATTAAGAAAAACATGTTTGACACTTACAATGAGTGTTGAACTAATCAACTTATAGACAATTATATAAAAGAAAACATACTTGGACAGTGCTGTTTTATACTCTAATTTATTTAGTAACTAAGGTAAGTACTTTATTCATAACATGTTTGTTTTTTAAATGTAGTGTAAACATGTATAGCACGTGCCAGATTGACTAATATTGCATGACAGGACAATGCTTTTGATAAAGAGGAAATAACATGAATAATAACAATAATATTAGTGGCATGGGTTCTCAAGCCATATTTGCATTTTAGATGGAAAACTAGCGAAAGCCAAATGTATATTGTTCTCATTGAAGACCAAGTTACCAATTTTGTTGCAATACACTTATAGGGACCTAATGATGGAAGGAAACAAAAAAAAATTGATAAAGGCAACAAAAATTTTGAGTCGTATTTTCTTTCTCCTATAATGTGAAGCTAGATACAGAATTGTTTAGTTTTCATTGCCAAAGAATGTGGGCTGGTCATTTGGTCAGCCTCCACACTGACAATTGTCTGCTAAGAAACAACCCAGTTACCTCCAGCTTTCATTTCCTACTTAGGAACAACAAAAGAAAAGAATCACATGACTGGGCTAATTTTCTACCAAACTTAATAGCCCTTACTTCCTTTGCTAGATGCTCCTTTTGATACTCGACGACTCACTTTCATGACCTTGGCTGCAGTATTGCACGTGCCAAAATATCCAATATGCACTCCTTGTGTATTCCTCTAACACAACATACTCCAGCTTTCAACAAGTTCCTATAGTCTGGCTAAGATTATCTGACCTTAGTTATCATTTGCTTCCTTCCTTACCCAGATACACTTCTATGCCAAGTCATGGAGATAATCAACTTTCTCCTGAATGACCTAAGCAAAATTCATGTAATATAATCCCACCAATTAATTTGATGCAGCGTAAAGAAAAATATAAGACATTCAGAATCTTCACTACGTGGGTTAAGAAAAAAGAAACACGTTGGAAAGGAACAAAATGTATGATGTTATATTACCTATAGTGACGGTACTGGAAAAGAGTGTGGGTTCGAGGGTGAAAAGCACTAACTGGGACATTCATCCTGGAGAAAAGAAACAAAAATTAGACTAAAAATAATAATTTTCACATTTAATAGTAGAACATACAATTAGTCACCAATTCTTATTTAAACAAGTTATGTCAACAGTACAATAAACTACAACAATGCATATGCATATATCAAGGCACACGGTCTAAACAAGTAAACATATACCATATAATGGACAAGAACTTTTTATCCCAAGGCCGTAGAGATAAACTTCTGTAGCCATGGACTAATGGTTGTTTAGCACACATAGTGATTATGTAGTAGGATAAGAGCATAGGAGAAAAAACCAACAGGAAAAAATTTATTCAAGAACAGAAACCTGGTTCCAGGTTTCCATTTGATGTACTGGGGTTTGAGAAATTACTGATATCCAACATCCAGGATTAAATTAAGAATAAAACCAGAAATACAGAACAAATTAAATTGGTTTTTGTATCCTTAGAAGGTGGAAATAGTACTACAACAAATCATAAGCATGTTAATATGTACTTTATCTGTCCTGCCCAAGGTGTAAATGCCACCAAATAAAATAATTTTTGAATGACTCGGTGATCCCTTTTCACATTTAAACAATATGTTAAAAAAGGTAAACAAAAGAATAGAGAGAGAGAGAAAGAGAGAAACGAGTACGTGCCAGACTTGATGAGGGCCTGGTTTAATCCTTTTGGATGCTGTGACCGCTTTCAAATGGTTACGCACTGAAGCAAAGCTAGCGGCAGTTGTAACTGTTGAAGGCTGTAGTAGTTGACCAGTATCAGGTAGATAGGTCACATCAGAATGTCTCCAGAGCTGGTCCTTCAGCTTTGTCTCTTCTCCTACAAAAAGTGCAGCGGCACCAACTTCTAGAAAACCACGAGCATGTACGTCTTGGGGTTTCATCACACTTGCACTAGTACGTAGACAAATTAGATTCACAAATATCACCAAATAGACCAAGACATGAATAAACAAGAATATTTTAGTACACTGAACTAATACTAATATGCAAAAGGATAATGAAAAATATAAACTATAACACTTTAGGTTGTACCTTTCACTTGTTGTAGATGGTGTTTGTTGTTCTGTCTCTCCATGCCACCTCCATTTGAAGAGATCTTCTGGAATATACTTGTCAATTTCTACTCCAACTATTTCATTACGTGATAGAGTCAAAGCCAATGGACTTGTAACTTCCTTACCCTCAGTGGGCTCCTGGCTACCTACAATCTCTGTGCTTAATTGAGAATTAAAAGACCTACTTAGAAAAGAAGATAGAGATGGAAGTGACTGTCTCAGAGTACTAGAGGCTCCAGAAAATATTACAGGATGGGATACCCTAGGAATATATCTAATCACAAGGGAACGAACATAATTCAAAGATTTCAAGAGATCACGAGACGCGTAATTAGGCACGCGTGGGGAAGGCAGACCAGCATTTCCAGATGTCACTGATGCACCAGAACGATGAGTTAATGGATTAGACAGTAATGAAGTTGCCCGAATGGAGACAGAATTGCACTCTGCAATTGAATTTGCACAAAAAACATCTATCTGCTGCAATGTTTGGACCTTGGGTATATACCTGGCACCAAAGAAAAGAAAATATTAGAAGCTGCTCAACAAGTTTATTATATATAATTACCAAAAAGAATAGAGATATGTAGATTAAAAGAAGCTTACCGCATGAGATAACGTTTTAGAAGTGCCACACATCGTAAAACTACAGCTGGGCTGGTGCAAGGAAGAAAGTATTAAAACATCGCAACTTACGTTGCCAGGCACGATTTAGACTGAGAGAAGGATCAACCATGCGTCCATATATGAGTTAAAAAAATCTAGCTTCTATCAAGTAATGACATCAGAAAATTATCAGCTGTAAATAAAAAACTGCATGCATGCAATTGCTATAAACTATTGTACCAAATATTGCCAAACTAAAATCATAATTGAGAATTGTTAGTGTTATATTTAGTATGTCAGTAGGTTAATGAATCTTGTATGTTACATAGATCCTACAACCCACCATATATATGTAATACTTCTCTCTCATGACAATAATCTCTTCTTTCTCCAACACAATATGGTACTAGAGCAAGGTTATAAACCCTAACCACTACAGAAAGCCACAGCCAGCTGCCGTCGACCTTCCAAGCTACCGTCCACCAGATTCCAACGAGCTAGTCGTCAAAAAATGCCCCCTACCGCCGCCACTGGCACCTGATGTCTTCTTTTCCGGCACATGCAGACCTCCCAACTGCCGAACAAACCATCAGGGGTCCCCTCCGGCCCCTCCTTCCCTTTTCCACCACCAGTTGGCCTAGCTGGCCCTTCCTGCCACCGTTGCAAGGGCAACCGATGATTTTTGCAAGCACCACAAACTGTCCAAGTCCATGTTGCTACTAGTAAGTCTGTAATACCTATCCTCTTTAGGGCAACAAGTATAAGTTCTAAGTTTCGGTGATTTTTGAGACCTTTTCTGGTCTATATCGGCCTTTTCTACACCACAAATCAGTTTTTCCTCAACAAATCAGACCGGTCCACATCTTTTCTATGACATCTTCCCATGATTCATTGCTCAAAAGGCTTGTTGCAACAACAATCAAGCTGACATGAAAGAATTACTTGTTATGGTCTCAAGCTTTCGAAACATTTCTTAACAGCCATCGAAAAATACGACATATCTCACATTCTCCACCTAATGTTAAGGATGTCGCCTATGAGGATTGATTTGCAGATAACTACGTAGTTATTTCCTAGATGGTGAATAATATGGACGAAGATGTTGCTCGTTCGACATGATGTTAAAGCATGTAAAGAAAATTTGAAATACTCTTCGTAGTAAAAAAATTTGAAATACTCTTCGTAGTATATATGAAAATGAGAAGAATATTGCTAGAATTTGTGAAAACTATGAGTAGTTATTCCCACACAAAGAGGAAAACTACTCCGTACAAGATTTTTACAATACTTTGAAATCTTTGTTAGATGAGTTAGAAGTGTATCAACCTCCTATCAAATTTTCAAGATGAAAAAGTACAGAAAAGAGTTAACAGTAGCGATCTTACTAGCCAGTCTACAGCTTGATCTTGCCAATCGAATTAAAAGACAGATTCTTACTAACGACTCTGTTCTCACTCTCCAATCGACCTTCTCACGAGTTCTACATGCTATTATTGGTTCTTCAGCTTCCTCTACTCAGATCAGACAGTGACGATAACATCCACGAGAAAACACAACACCTGAGGTACTCGTGGATGTGATTGTGACAATCACAAGTGTGACTATTGTAGCCATAGCAACCACACTTCTGATAAATGTTAAAATAAGTTTAAACTACCTTCTTTAACACATCTTGCATCATCAAAGTCACCTACCTTAGATTCTTCATCATTGGAGTCCTCTTCTCAAACTGTAACCATTCCCCAAGTCGAGTATGACAACACATACTTTACATACTTCCCAGAACAACGATTGGATTATAGACTCAAGAACCTCCTTCCACATGACAAGTACTCAAGATCTTTTTACCCATCTTTCCCAATCATCAGACATCAATTCTGTTTCCATAGTTAATGATCGAAGTTTTCCCATAGCTAGAAAGGGAGCAAATCATGCAACTCAAATCACCCTTGAAAAAGTCATTTTTGTTCCAGATTCCCCTATAAATGTACTTACCATCAATGCAATTATCAAACAATTATATTGTTTTGTAACTTTCTATCCTTTTCATTGTACTTCCCAGAATTTGCAGATAAAGAGGAAAATTGATTTGGACCGTAAGCAAGACCGTAGAGTGTACCTACTAGTTCACAATGATATTCCACGAGAGCTTACTACTGCTACTTCATCAGTGAACTCTTCATTATTATGGCATTATCGTTTAGGACATCCGTCCTTTCGTCACCTTCAATGGACTATTCCATGAGTGTCTTTAGAGCCATTTGTTTGTGAGTCATGTGAGTTAGGTAAACATTATCGTACTATCTATAAGCATCAATCTTTAACTTCAAGTCAAAGTCCCTTTGAATTAATTCATTGTGATATCGAAGGATCCACCTATAATTTGTCTGTTTCTGGTTATTGATATTACACTGTTTTCGTTGATGATTTCTTTCGTGTGTCTTAAGTGTACCTATTGAAGGATAGACAAAATGTATTTGATGTTATTAAAAAAAATTACTGAAATTATGAATCAATTTTCTATCTTATCCTAGATTTTTCGTATTGACGATGCATTAAAATTTTGGCTATATAAAATCACACACCTAGGCATTAAAATTACCTAAAGTGTTTGATTGTATTGCCTTTGTTCAAAATCACACACCTAGGCTTGATAAACTTACTCCTCAGGCTTTGAAATGTGTATTTGTGGACACTCTAAAACTCAAAAAGGATATCAATGTTTTCACCTACCTACACGTCGTTATATTGTTTCTGTCAATGTCACTTTCCTTAAGTCAAAATCCTTTTTTGAGGGTGCAAAACATGTTCCTATTATTGAGTTTATTCTTATTCCTTTACCTGTTTTTGTTACTCTCACAAAACATCATGAGTTGATCCAAGTTGAACAATACGTATCCAAACCCTTGTAGGTGTATTATTACAGCCAACGGCCGCCTACACTTTCTTCGACAAAAACTACTTCAACTTCAATATCTACACATTCTACTCATTCTGACCTTCTTATAGCCTTACGTAAAGGTAGTCATTCCACTACAGTTCATCCTATATCTACCTTTGTTACTTATGATAGTCTTCACCATTCTTTTCGCCATTTTACCCTATTTATTTTTACATAGTCTATTCCCAAGCACTACCAGAACGTCCTTCAAATTCCTCATTGGAAATCTACAATGACCGAAGAAATGCAAACATTTATATCCCAAGATACATGGAAACTTGTGACTCATCCTGAAAAAACAAGGGTAGTTGATCGTCAATGGATGTTCACAATCAAACATAAAGCAAATGGATCTGTTGAGCGTCACAAACTTCATTTGGTGGCACAAGACTTTACACAGACTTATAACATTGACTATGCAGAGATATTTTCTCGTATGGTACATCTCGATTCTATCTAAGTTCTCTTATCACTAGCTATTAATCAATCCTGACCTTTACATCAGTTGGATGTAAAGAATACTTTTCTATATGGAAATTTGTCTAAGCAAGTTTACATAAAACAACCTCCTGGATTTGTTACTTAAAGGGAGGATCATGTCTATCTACTTCGAAAGGCAATATATGGACTAAAGTAAAACCCAAGAATATAATTTCAGAAGTTTAGACAAATTGTATTGGACAATGATTTTAGACAATGCATTGTTGATCATTCAGTCTTCATCAAGTTAAATATAGTAGACTGTGCATTCTTAATACTCTATATAGACGATATCCTCTTGACAGACAGTGACAATACAAGGATTGCAAAGACAAATGAATATGTGTCCACGTACTTTATCACCGATAAACCTAAATATTTCCGTAGGACCGAATTTACATACAATAAAGACAAAATGACTCTATCTCAGATGAAATATGTTCTAGATTTACTACATGATACTATACTCCTGAGATGCAAACGAGAAAGTACGCTTATAGAGTAAAACCTCTTTTTTAAGATAAATCATCGATGCTATTGGAGGAACCTGATAAATACAGATGTTTGATATGCAAGTTGATCTATTTGACTATCGCTTGATGTGATATCTCATTTACAGTAGGACTTCTGAGTCAGTTTATGCATGAACTTAGACAGAAACATTGATAAAGAGTTCTACGTGTACTTGCCTACATCAAAAGTACACCTGGAAAAGACTTGATTTACAAGAAACATGGACACCTACAGATTGAAGCCTATTCAGATTCTGACTGTGCAAGTGATCGGAGAGACAGAAAATCTACATCGAATTATTACATCTACGTAGAAAGTAACTTGATCACTTGGAGAAACAACAAGTAGAATGTCATTTCACAATCCAATGCAAAAGCCAAATACAGAGCAATGGCTTAGACAGGTTGTGAGATGATGTAGCTTCGACCCTTACTGACAAAGTTTGGTATTCATGTTGATCTTCCCATGACCATGCATTATAACAACCAAGAAGTGATATTCATTGCCAACAATACTACCTCCTATGAGAGGACCGAACATATAATGGTGGATTACCATTACATCAGAGATATGGTATTGTTAGATCGCATTAGTACTCCTTACACTCAATCTTCTGAGTAATTAGCGATTCTTCGCAAAGAGATTGAGTGTTGAGATCTTTAATGAATTATGTAGCAAGCTGAGCATGTTAAATAAATTTACTCAAGTTTGAGAGAAAGTGTTAGTGTTATATTTAGTGTGTTAGTAGGTTAATGAATCTTATATGTTATATAGATTTTATAGGGAAATGTTCAAATGAGAACATGTCCTCTTTTTAGCATTTTAAGGACAACTTCATATCTCAATATTTAACCATTAAATTAAAAATATAAACCGTTAGATGTCATCTACATTCTCTAGGATGAACACATGTAAAATTTCAAGTGATTTTGGAACTTCTAGTTTAATAATCTAAGGCATGTTAATT